>DF237079.1:105967-180786 GCA_000708835.1 Klebsormidium nitens
AGGAAAGTACGGCGGCCGTTCCGTTTTGGGGGGCTGCTCCGCAGGGCGTTGCGGATCCCCCCGGAAGAGGGGGAACTGGTCCAGGGGGGTCTGGGGCTTGGGCGGTTCGTCCCCATGGAGGAAGGATAGGTCAGGGGCACCGGGAAAGTGGGGAGGGAAGGGAGGCTCTGCCGGGGGTGGTTGGAACTGGGGTTGTTGTTGCAGCTTGGGGGGCTCGGTTTGGAGGCTTGGGTAGTGTAGCTGGATGGGAGGCTGCTCGGGGGTTTGAGGCTTCGGGACTTGTTGGGACTGGGCGACGTGGTTCTGCTGCCAGGCTGCATGCTCAGCAGCTGCCGCCGCCTTTGCGTCTGCACAGAGAATGCCCTTCTGACTGTGAGCCATTCGTTGGACACTTCAGGATGCTCCAATACAACGATTGGGCATTCCAAGCATCAAGGTGAGAATCGACAACGAACCTCAAACCGTTCTTGGGGTCGCCCTGGATTCGACGGCCGAAGACTGGATACACAGAAGCAGCTTATCCACGAAAAACGCCTCACTGCAATCAGGATACTAAGCAACAGCTTTCATCCCAAGGACTAGTGTTGCTCCAAGTAGAGGAAACGAAGATGTTTGCAGCATCAACAAAAGTAAGTGAAACCGACCTGGCACAGCTCGCTGGTACGGGGTGTCTGCCTCCGCTCCAGTCCCGGGCCTTGAGCCCCGCTCCAAGGTCCCCTCCCGCACCTCCGTCCTCCCCGCTTCCGTCTCCCTATGCTCGTACCCCGGAGGCATGCGCGGCGTTTTGGGCTTCAGGTGCGGCAGTGCGGTGCCCAGCGGCACGAACGGCGCCGACTCTGGGAGCGTGTGCCGGCGTACGGGCAGGTCTGCGGTGAAGAATCCTTGCTCCAACCACTGCTCGATGTCCTCCTGCGGGAACGGCCCCTGCGTCTCCCCCTGGGGGTCCTTGTACCAGTACAGCGCAGGGGGCTCGCGCCCCCCCTCCGTGTGCGCCTCGTCGTTTTCGTGCTCCCCCCCCGTCTCCCACAGCTCAGGCGCGGGCTCCTCTCTGCCCCCCCCAGAGAGCAAATCGTCCGGCAACAGATGTACCGCACTCTCCACGGGTTTCTGCGCACGCCCTTTGTCAGACTCGTCCTTTCGCCACGTTGATGCTTGGTCCGCCCGGTGAGGCGGCTCTTCGCTTTTGGGGGGTGGCGTCGCCGGCGCAACCCTCTTCTCCCTCTCGGCTGCCGCTTTGTCCTCCGCTTGCTTGCGCCACACGCGGTCTTCCTCTGCGAACCGGTTGCTCCGCCAGTCCTTCGCACCTGGAGCGTCGTCACCTGGCTTGGGCGCTTCCTTCGGGCGGACCTCGTCTTCCTTGCGGGGCGGGGGGCCGTCGTTGCGGCGCCAGGGTTGGTGTTCGTCGCGCCCTGCGCTCAAGATGTGCGAGACTGGATCAGAGGTGACCAATCCAAAGGCACTGATCACGAGGAGCCCAAGATCAGACTCTTTTGGATACAGGATGAAACTGTACGATCAGAGCAGAAGGTCACAGCAGAACACTTTGTTACAAGACCTCACAAGGTGAAAGTCCTCATACATGAACAGTGCTTCAGGCAATTCGAAGTTCCATCCCTTTCGAATCCAAAAGCAGAGCGAATATACTTGACGAGAGTCCGGTGGAGCGACGAGTTGCAGGATATTCAGCCACGTAGAGCGCAACTCCAATTTGATGTTGATCTGCACCGTGCAGCAGAGCAGTTCCCCACCTCTAGCAGGCAGAGCAGCCCTTTCAGCATCAGCAAAGCGTGCTTCTGCTGCTCTCTCGAACTGTGCGCCACCTGCGCCGCGTTGCGCGCTGAGTGCAGGGGCATCAAAGAAACCATCGTCGCCACCAGACTTCTCATCGCCAATACCTGAATGCACAGACGCGTATCAGAACGCTTGAGCAACACAAGAGCATCCTCAGCTGGAACCAAGTTGAATACTTGCGCCCGAAACATGTTTTCGACATGATCCCTCCTTGTACCAAAATATTGACAGCCACAGGTCGTGCCCAGAGTGCAATTGACCACAGCAGAATGTAGATAGTCCAAAGCACAAACCAGAATCATGTCCCGACATAAACTTGAGCAGCTAATCCTGAGAAGCCGTTGTACATGGTGCTGCCAGAGCTCCTGCTTAAAAGTTCCCCGCAATCTGCTGGCACGATCCTGGAATCACAAATGCCCTTGGGTTCAATCCTTCTCACGCTGACCAGCCAAATGAACATGCTTCACAAAATCAGCTGCCTACCTGGAGCAGCAGGCCTGGGTTGGCCCCTGCCTCGTCCTATGCCAGGCTGCAAAGTGTCCTTTGGTGGAGTCGGAGCCGCTTCAAACGCCTCCTTGTTGCGCGGCGGCGGGCGAATGGGCTCCCCCTTGCGGATGCTCTCATAGTAGCTCTGTGAGATGGATGCAATGCTTAGAAGTGGCATCAAGATCAACAAATTCTGAAACTCTGTAGTTTGCCTGCTTCGCTCAGACCAAATTCTTTGGCTGCCACCAAGCTTCATGATCGTCTGATATTGAAATAGAACAGACTTCATTTGAAAAGAACAATAGTTAGAAACACCACATGTTGCAATTTCCCAGCAATTCAAACTTTCAGTGTTTATAGCAACTTCGCTCCAAGCTTCTGGACGAGCTCAGGCAGAAAGGAATGAAGTAATTTGGCCCACCTTGTCCTCCTCATCAAGCGGAATGAACGCCAGCGGTTCCCCGCCCTCCTTCACGATGATCTCCTCCACCTCCGCTGTCGTCTCCGGCTTCTTCAACCGGGCCGTCCCTCGCACCTTCCGATACACCTCGAGCATTGTCTCCTTCGAATACCGATGCGCCCTCGGCTGCTCCTGCACCCCCTCCCTCTCCGGCAAGGGCGTCTGGTGGTCCCAAAATGCCCCCACGAAACCCCCTGCCGGCGCCCCAATCGGCGGCCGCTGCTCCTGTGGGCCCGCAAACCCAGGCGCCCTGCCGCGCCCCCGACCCCGTGCAAACCCTCCAGGGGGGATGGCAAACCCAGTGGGTGGCGGATCAGCGCCGCCCCTGCCCCTTCCCGTTGGTCTCCACGGATCATTCCCCGCACGGCGGAAACCTGCATCTTCGGGGGGCGCTCTTGGCCCAGGAGGAGCCCCACCGTCCCGCTCCGGCTCAGGCCCCCATTTGTTCCGAGGAGGGGGCACCTCCTTGTCTCTGTCGTTGTCCCACCGGTTACCCCCCCACTTGCGAATCTCTCCGCCTGCGTCGCCCCACCGCTCCCTCCTGTGATCAACAGCATGCCCTCCAGCGCCATCGGCGGCGCCCCACTTGTTTCCCTCCCCTGCCTTGTCAACCTGCCAACGATCACGAAACCCATTGGCGGCCCTTGCCTGCGCCCCCCCTTCGCGCTCCTCATCCCGCCAACGGTTGTCGGGGGGCCGACTGGGGTCCCCTTCTGGCTCCCAATCAGCACCGCTACCCCCCGGCTTGCGCCATTCAATGTCCTTGTTGAAGGGGCGAGCTGGCGGCGGATCTTTCCCCCAGCGAGGCTTGTCGGTACCCGGGTAGCCAGGGGGCCCGGCAGGGCTGCGACCAGCATCCTGAAAAGAAGCCAATAGCTTACGTTATGGAAGGAATTGGGTCAAGTGTATTTGCCTGCAACTGAAAATTCAAATGCAGTGTGAAGAACCATTACCATGAGCTGCTTGTACTTCCCCGCAGCTACTTGGAGAAAAGCTCCCAAGTTTACTGTTGCCACAATCAGCATGATATAGGAGACAAGCCAGGAGCTATATCTTAGAGAATAGCTTGCGGTCTCATTGAATAGTCTCCGGAGCATTCGTGCACCAGAAGCAGAGGCAATCCTACTTCGCATTTGGAATTCAGGGTTGGGCCAGCCATGGCCGTAAATACGCTAGCTCTCCAAACAAGTTACCAGGTACACATTAGGACAAAAAGTCCAACAGTTCCAAAGCATGACTGATTGACCATTTGGAACCACATCCTGAACCCTAATGAGACTGGTGCGCTTTTCTCTCAGAAAGATATGGCTACTCATAATAACGACTCACTTTCGGCCCAGGTGATTTCAACCACTGGGGTTGCAAAGAAGGCCCGTCGGCACCCCTTGGTGAATCTGCAAAGGGAGGCCGGAAGCCCTGATCAGGGTGGTCGTTTCTGTGCTGTATGCATGCAGTCTACTGTGATTGCCTGATGTTTGCAGAGGTCTCAGAAAACTCATAAAACGATGTACAATATGCCTGGATCGCTCTACTGTCTGACCAAGACCTTAATCAACCTCAAGAAACCCCAGGAAACCCCAAAAGCCCCTGATTGATATCACACGAGCTTCACCCACCTTTGCCATCCGATTCAAGCACAACCAACCTCGAACCACCACCAGCTCCTGTTACATTGAAGGGATGCATCTGAAACTATTCTTTTGCAGAACCACAAAGTCAGGGCTTGACTGACTCAGGAGCTTTTCGAAGTTATTGAGCTCTGCTGCTCCACACATGTAAGCCCTACCGCAACTGCTCTTTCCAAGACCTCAATGACATGCTTTCTTCCCCCAAATTTCATTCTCCAATTGCATCACTGCTTGAGAAAGCATTCTGGCAACTCTCAGGGCAACTATTATCCTCTTCCTGCTTAATCAAGAGCTCATTGACAAGCAGCCAGTTGTTTCTGAAGTCACTATCCATTTTGAAAAGTTGCAATCAACTGATAAACGATCAGTCCATTGTGGAATACCATTTCAAGACTAACGACATATCGACCTTTTGCTTGGAAAAGATAGTTCAAACCCTTACCAGTAGGCCTGCCTGGACGAAAACTCAGCGTGCTTCCGTCATCCTTGGTCTTGGAATCCGCCATCACTTCACAAACACACGAGACACCTAAGGTTACGCTATGCCAATTCTGTACACTCGGGCAGCTAAGTCTAACTGCTAATGTACAGTAGCTCGTTGACGTTGAGTGCTAGCTCTACCAAGCCACAGAAAAGCAACACCACTCTCGAGTTTCCAGGATGCTTGGAAGAACACTTCTCCAATGCGTCGCAGGACAAGCATAAACCCCAGTACAAACACACCAGGATCTCAAGAAGAAGGACAGGCCTTCCCAAAAGAGGTGATGAAGAGGGCAGCAATTGGAAGCAATGAAACGAGGACGTTGCCAATGCAAGCGACTTGTCCAACTTCGGTGTGCGCGTCTACAAACTGCTGGCAGTGGAGACAAGCAATTGTCAATGTTATGACGAGGCAATGTGGATCCCTTCTTGAAATTCTGTAGACCTACTTCAACCTGAGGCCCAGGGCCTGCAGGCTGCTTCATGATTCGGACGCGTCGGAGTCGAACTTGAAGTTTGATTCAAAAGGTATTCCCTTCTGCGAGTCGTATGGCTTCAGCCCATCTTATACGTATGCGAGTCGGCAAACATCAAACGGAGAGGAATAGCAGGAACTGCCATGGAAGCGTCTGCGTATACGGCTAACGGAAGGCTATAAGTATAGGTACATCATGGCTAATACGAACAACGGTGGTCGCGCTTATGTAGCCTATTGGTACGGTATATGAAATACAATTTTGAAGGAAAGCTGAGACTCTGGCCCAGGGTCAGACCGTAGACGGCATTGTGCTGTTGTCATTGATCAGTGACATTGAAGCCCACCTGGGCGGCGCTCTGCGTGCCATTCTTCATCAACTTCTCCTTTCTGTTTTGCCGGCTGTCAATTGTACATCTAGGACGGCAAGAACAATCCGTGATGGCTTTGCAATGGGTGCTCATGGGTTCGGTTGCGATACTTGAAGCCGTCATCCTCGTCTTCCTGTCTTTGCCTCTGCCACATGCTTTGCGGAAACGGACAGTCTGGGTAGTGGAGAACTCGCTGCAGCCTATGCTTGCAATAGTACCTTTTGCCATCTTCCAGCTCACAGGTGAGCGTCGATGGAAGCTGCCCTTGAAAAGCTCGCTCCTGCTCCTTACTGGTGTTGAAAGAAGGGGCTGAGCTGCTTCCTTGCATGCACAACCACAGAGGTAGACCTGCCCGCGTCAGCTTAGTCAACAACATGCAGGTCATGGATTTGGTCAGAATTTTTGGTATTGCTCTCAAGTCAACCACTTTGTACTTGATGCTCTTGTGAACTTTGAGTAGACTGCAATATCACTTAAACGGAGTGGTGCATGCTGGGTCGTGCTGCACGTGGTTCTTATGATTGCTTCCGCAAACCTGCAGAAACCACTATTTGAACCTCCTTATACGTTGGCAAGCACCAAAGGATAGTTTGGGTATGTTAGAGCTGATGGAAGATGGATCAGCTGAGCCCCTCATTCGATGCTTTTCTCCGTTTGCAGAGGTGTACTTGAAATGGGAGGCAAGGATGCGGTGTGCAGGAGTAAGTATGTCGGCTCGTTTCTATTTGTTTTTGTCTATCGCGTCCCATGAGAAATTTTTTGAGCCCTGTTATGCAGCTTTCGTGCACAGGTTGTAAGAATACTGATGCAAGTGTGTTCACAAACGCACGCTCATAACAGCACTGATGGGGGGTGGTGTGGCTTGGCATAGATTGGTATGAATTGAACATGGGAAGACTGCTTTTGAGATGAAGACAATTATCTTTCTGAATATGATAAGCGGACACTTGTCCTTAGATTAGTGAAATTCGGGACAAGTCTTGACATAGCAAAGTAGTGGTAAACTGGTTTTAGCATGATCAGGGAAACCCAATTGTGTAAGTGAGCAGCCCCTTGAAGACTCAAAAGAGAAGGTGGTCCCTAGATTGAAGTCCTGCTTTGAAGGACCTCGCTGGGCGAAGTTGGATTCGCATGATCCACAGGCAGCCTGTAGCTTTGGAAAGCGAATCTTTGAATCAGGAAGGGCTTAATTCAGAGTTTGTGACTGGCTTGATCTTATGAGCTTCTTCCTTATTGATGGCCAGTGTTGGCTGGATTCGCAAAGCCAGAAATCGATATGGCATGCAGATTATCCTTTGCAAATTTTGGACAACAGTCTTTGAGTGGCCACTCATTCACAGAAGCTCTCCGTCTCTTGCAGGAAGTCTGCACGGTGGCAGATAAAGACCGGTTTGACAAGGCGATGATGAAGACGCAACGAAACGGTGTTCTGGCGTTTTCGGCACTCCTGCTCTATTGGTGAGGCTCATGGGTCTTTTGGAAGCCAATCAGACGGTGCTGACGAGATTGGAGTACGCTTCCGGTGGCATGTTTGATGCCATCCCCAAGGCTTCGACTTAAGGGTTGCAATCTTGTTATTCTGGTCCATTGTCGAGGAGTGCGAGCGTTGCAACTCAAGGCCTTTGCGAAATCTGAAACTGAAAGGCCCGACTTCGAGAGAACGTTGTGACATGTGGTTTAAACGGGAAAGCCTTGAAGGTCCAGGCTTCATGCAAAATCCCCTTGCGTCAATCACTTCTTCATTGATGGATGTTTTTGACTATTGTACCAGCTGTTAACCCGGGTAGAGCTTCCTTTTCACCCTGTCTTCCCTCCTTGCAGGATCCTGTTTCGGTTCTGCAAAACATTGAAGAAGCTCTCGCTTATGGAAGACAAGCTGAGAGTCCAGAAGGACGAATGACTGAGGTATACACGAGAGTAGCTTTTAGTGCTTTGCTTGTTGTATCATATGGATAGGGGCTGCATATTAACATGTCGCTTGTGTAGATTGTCATACAAAGTCAATGACGTCGCTGCACAATTAGAAAATCCAGCCGAGACACATACCCTGACCATCGTTCATAGATTTAGCAAATGCAAAGTTGCAACTTTCAATTCCGAATGTAATATCGAGACAAAGTATTGCATGGCAAATGAAGATGTTGAAGCTGTAAAGTGGCACTGATGTCTGAACGATCTTTTGCTACAGACTTATAACTATATAATCCTTACACATACTGGAGGATAACCGGAACTGGATGATGTTATGAGCGGATACGTGTGCACTAGCTCTGGACGTGCTGTTCTGATCTCAACCAATTGGCCGCCTCTTAGGGATGTCCCCTAATATGAGCCACGTACCAATACACCTAATCGAGATTCGGCGGTGCAATCAAATGAACCATGGAATAGTATGTTCTCATGCATAGCTGCCGCCCCATTGTGCATATGCATTGAAGTGCTGATCCTCAAAGAATCAAAGGAGGATGGCCCTTCATTCGCGTCAGTAATTTGGGCGACGGTATAGTAAGGAGTGCAAAAGTCCATTGGAATTGGCGTCAAACTTAACATGTTACATGGGGCATGCGCTGAATCTTAGAATTGCCATGGGAGCAATTGGTCTGTTGGTTTACGAAATCGAGCAATTCAAAGTATATTCAGCTGATCCAACATCGACAGCTAGCTGCAAAGTACAAATAATGATGAACGTTGAGAACTGCATGGTTTGTAAATTGTGACCCCCTGCAACTTCAAGGATGAGCACAATCCACAGACTTAGAAGTTAGGACTTTACAGTCGACCGAGTATTACTGGCCTCTGGGCCAAGGCATCGTGGCAAAACACTTGTGCAAGGGCGTCCGGACCTCCGAAAAAAAACCGGCCACCAGGGGGGTGCGAGCAGAAATAGACAGGAAAAACACCGGCCACCAGGGGTACCCATGCCCCGTCGCAGAATAAATTGAGATTAGATAGATATACGAGATGGGGCCTGCAATCAATTACTCCACGTTTAGAAATCAAACCAATCTACGGTACTTACAATGGGCCAGTGTGCGATCCAGAGCCGTACTTACAAAGGGCTAACTAGTGTGCGATTCAGAGCCGTATAAGGCACTAACCCAGTTACATATGCGGCTGGACTCTTCAATTTTTGACAGAGCCCGTTTGACCATCTCGTCCCAGACCGGTCGGTTGGTGTGACGTGTCCCATGCGGCTTCTCGCAGGGGGCCGGCAACACGTTTGGTACATGTATACGGGGTTGAGTGGTTACTTATAGGCAGATTTTCCGACGATATTGTGGGTTTTGAATGCTGTCGAAAATGTTCAACCGGGCACCGGCCACCAGCCCCCTCGACTCTTTGCCAGGGAGCTCCGAGAACCGGCCACCAGCCCCATCAAGGAAATCCGGAAAACCGGAGGTCCGGACGCCACTGCACAGGTGTTTTGACACGATGCCCAAGCAAGAGCTCTACCTGTAGGCTCTAACAAAATTAAACATAGACGTATTTCAATTTTCAAACCTCGAGATCCTCAGGCCACAAACAAATGCATACGAGCCTTCCGATGTGTGAATCGACGTCAGTTGATCAAGCCTTCGGATTCAGATCCGAAGGAATCTGGCCGGGCACGAAGTACCGGAAGGTAGAAGGTGTTCAACGCACCGCGCAGTGCGCAGTCCACTCAGCAGTGAGCACCGTCCTCCGCATTGTGACTGGGCAGGCGGCCGGCCTGTTCCGAGCTGCTCCTTCGGATCATCGCTTCGAAGCGCCAAAGCAAGAGTTGCGATCCTCAGCCTCTGACTCGGTGGACTTGCGCTTGGCCTCCAAGCCAAAGTGCTGCTGCGATGCTGCGGCCCCTCTCTGTTGCATAGCCACGCCAATGGCGGCTGCAATTGCCAGAGCCGCAGGCATCCTGCCAGCGAATGGGGCCGCCCGGGCGGGGATCGAGGGGAGCCGCTATGATGGCGGCAATTGCGCGGCGCTTCAGTGCAGACTGGGTGTTCCTGGTCTACCATCTGCAGAGCTCAGGATTGATAACACGCAAAGTCCTGGAGTCAGGCAGGAAGTAATCAAGCAAAAAAAGGCCCAGGCTTCAGAAAGAGTAAGGCGGAGGCAACGTACCGCAATCATTGCGGCCAGCGGTGGTGCTTCCGTCCCAATTCAGGGGGGTGGCGATGGGGGCATTGCGGGGGGTGGCGGGAGAGGTAATGGTGGGGGGAGAGGCGGGGATAGAAGCGATGGCAGTGAGTCGGCCGATGGTCCAAAATCTTCCAATCCGCTCTCTGTGATCCTAGAAGGATGGAAGGAGCGTGTGGAAGCGGACCCCTCCTTCCCATTCAAAGTCCTCACCGAGCAGGTTATTGGCGTGTCTGCTTCCGTGCTCGGTGACATGGCGGGCCGGCCTAACTTCGGCCTTTCCGAGCTCGATTTCGTGTTCTCAACCATGATCGTTGGATCCATCCTCAATTTCTCGCTGATGTACCTTTTGGCGCCGACGCTCGCGACGGCGGGGGCCACTACTTTGCCCTGGATCTTCCACAATTGTCCGCCTGGGCACATGTTTGAGCCGGGCGGCTTCAATCTGCTGCAAAGGAGCGGTAAGATGGACCGAAAAGGTTTACTTTGCTGTCCGATTTTGATCCCCTTTTTCCGCCCTCTTTGTAAGTGGCAATCGGCGCTGGTTGTTTCAGATCTCAAGCGGCAATTTGCCCTTTTCTGTGATTCTTGGAGTTGGGCGGATTCAATCTGCTGCAAAGGAGCGGTAAGACGGACCGAAAGCTTCGGTATGCTGTCCGGTCTTGGCTGCCTGGTACTGCCTCTCTTCTCCGGGGGCAATTGGCGCTGATCTTCTCAGATCTTATGCAATTGCCCTGATCTTGAGATTCTTGGACATTGATTAGCATTCATGGCGCTTCTTCTTATCTGGAAAGTCGCTGCCCTCAGAGATATCTGTCTATGACTCCAAACCGTGAGACTGCTTCGCACTTTCACTAATTGACAAGCTTCCTGCTTTCCCTTCAATTCCAGGTAGAGCATGCTGGTCTTGGAGGGCTTTTACAATATGATCAGCTATCAAGAGGCTAACACACCGTACCTTACCAACGAGAAGTAGGCCCTACTCTTGTTCCCTGACGCAGCTTGTTGCGGTCTCGCAGGGACGTTCGTTTTCAAGGGCATCCAGTTCGCTGCCATCGGTTTCGCTGCGGGTTTGGTTGGGACAGGGATGACAAACCTGCTGCTGAAGGTGAGCGCCCATACTTTCCTTGGTGGCGTTATATGGAGCCCATTAATCTGTCCAGAAGAAAGCAATGGGATATGCCAACCTGCATCGAGGACTTTACCGCCGCAAGCTAGAGTCTGAGTAAAGGAAGGACAATCAAGAAGTGCAGCTCACGGGGATATTGCGATCAAGCCTGGTTGCTGGCTGACGATTAAGTACCGGGTGGCTCCTCTATCAGATCTCGTTCACAAAAGCCCTCATGAGCCCCAGAAGAGTTTGCATTTGGGCCAGGTCCTTCTTGCTTGCGAGTCAGCCTCTGCTACCTGTAGTCCGAATGTGACCAACTGTATGGTTCACGTTCTGGATGTCACTTTGCGCAACTAAAGTCTTGGTAAATTTTCAAGAAGTGATCTAGGCCTCAGCCCCTTCGAGCAATGGACCAGGAGAAGTTGTCCTTTCCGCTGAGGACCCGTTGTTCTTTGACGAATATTCTTTGCTCTGCCGTATGCAGCTGCGAAAGAAGATGGATCCTGACTATGATGGCAACTCGCCACCCCCCCTCGTGCTCAATGCTGCCACGTGGGCCCTCCACATGGGTCTGTCAAGTAACCTGCGGTACCAGGCTCTCAACGGGCTCGAGTTCCTCTTGGCCCCAAAGATGAATCCAAGCATCTTCAAGACTGGCGTCTTCCTTTTGCGCACGCTCAATAACGTTGGAGGAGGCGCTTCTTTCTCCATCCTAGCGAAAATGACAGGGTCCCAAAAAGCAAGAGAGCGGTAGGTAGAGCTCGACCTGTAGTTCGAGGAATCTTCAGACGTTTGGTGAAACAGCGAGCCTGCCCTGTGTTTGAAATAAGGTCGTGAGGTTTATTGATTACGTCACAGGTTCTTGCCTGGCCATTGATGGGCCTCAACCATCAACGTCGATTGGTGGTTGCCACATGCAAATTCAAGGTTATGCCGCGTGGTTGACTAGAGGGATAGCAGCCCATTCCGTAGTGCACCGGTGCGCACGGGCGGCCCAGATTTTCCTCTCTTCGACTGTGGTACAGGTCATGACTACAATTAAGCGCATCATTAGAAGGTGTGAATGTGAACTGCAACGTATGTTAGTCGGTGTAGTGACTGCGCGCAAAAGTACGCGTGGCCAGCCAATTGCGATCTATTGCATGCCAATGTCGCGGTAACATTGAACTGGCAAACCCGGGCGGCGGCGGCCATGGTCAGAATTTAAAGCCCTATGATCTGATGTAACCTGCACCTAGCTATACTATAAGCGCGTGGCTGCAGTGTCAATCTCACGCGACGGCGGGGACGAAAACTAGCATATGTTGACCCGGACGTACAGCGCCATGTGTGCACAGATGCACTCGACCATCATTGCATGCGTGTCAAAAAATGTAGTTAAGGCGGCTGTCACTATGGTGGCCGCTGCCGCACACACTCACGAGCTGGGCCCGGCCCGGCACGGGTCATGCATAAGAGCAGACAAGTACGTCCCGGCGACTGGGGCTATCGTTGTGATTGGGTGTGAACTTAATTTGTCACGAACGTTCCGCATGCAATCTCATTGCGAGAAATTTGTATGGCGCCATATCGACGCCGACATGCCAATTTGTATCTGATCTGCAACGTGCCTCAATTGAATATCTCTGCAACTATCCAACTGATAGTTTAGTATTCCTCAATTGGAATCCAGGATATCCTCCAACCAGAATAGGAGTGGCGTTGTCAGCGAGGAGCATGGCTCAAGCTTAGCATGACCGTGTAAGGGACTGTGAGATTTTGTAACCGTCCGATTTTCGTGTAATTCAATGCAACGCCCCTACGTCTAAGCATTTCCATGCTGAGTCGGAGCAAAAGAATTTAACGAAAGGCTCAAGACGCGTCGAAATTATGCACCATAGCTTCTCGTTGATCTCGTGGTCAGAAAACTTCTTTATAAGTGGCTCAAATCAGTGCTGTGCTAGCCTCTCCCTTGACTCCTGGCTAACGAGCCCCAAAGCATTGGCGATGGCCCGAGTGGCGGCGATCATTGCGATGCCGCTGTTGAGTTTGTTGATGGCGGAGCCCACTCCCTGAACGATCCATGCAAGACGCGGTCAGTGAGGAGCAGTCACGCTCGCTGCAAACCTTAACGGTACGAAAAGCACACACGACAGGATTAACCCGAACGATTCCTGCACTTTCTCACGCATCATCGAAGCAATCGGCTGCATTTCTCCTACCGTCGATCTAGATATTGCGGACTTGTTTCTGATGACCAAGCTAGTCGTGGCAGTCTTAGCCAAGGCGCTGAGCTTAAGCCTGCGGCTGTTCTCGCTGGGCCGTGTATCCAAAGAAAGATAAGAATCAGGCGTCCGTCAGCATCTGCCGAAAAGCGGAAAGAGGCACTCACGACACCCGCGGCCCCTGCGGCAATTGCCATTGATGCCGTCACGTCGCTGATCCCGGAGGCGCACATGACAGGAATCGACACAGCCCGCGAGATGGAGTATGCGGCCGCAAGTGTTGGGGAAGCCTGCAACCCAGAAGTCCGTAGATTGGAATTAGAGTGGATCAACTTGGATGCTCTGCTTGTCAAAGGGCCAATCACATGGATAGAAGAGTCCACCAATGAACAGTCTTCGTCTCTAAGCTGTCCCAACGCCAGAATTACGAATCACAGGAACTTTAACGGGCACTTGGAATAAGCACTTTGTTTGCGGGTTAGCCGGTACACCGAGAGGGTTTCGGTCGGATTCTGAAGTGAATCTTATAAGGTGCCCACCTTCTCGATCATGCCCGCGACTCCGGCCTGGGTCGGGGCGGAGCTGACGCCACCCTCCGTCTGGATGATGTCGGCGCCCGCGTTTTCTAGGAGCTCCGCCAGGTGTACCTGCAAGGGAACGGGGCAGAACGTTTCGGCCACAAGAATACGCACGTCACCGGCAGATGTAAAGAGCGTGAAGTGACACGTATTCGTCATTGCACAAAAATGGCGCTGTTTTGCAACGACTGTCGCACGTAACTTTTCGGTGTGAATCATCCTTACGGACGTTTGAGCCAAACCAAGGGCGGCTAACATGAGGTCCGACTTCGGTGCACGAACAAACAGCCAGGATCTCGTAGCTCGCAACATAGACAAGAGACGTCAGTCCGCTGGCCAATTTGACGCAACCAAGCGAAGGTTACTTTGCTGTTCTAAAATCAGCGCTCATGAGATGTTTGACAACGTTTTGTTTCCGAACGTCAACCCAAAACCTGACAAAGCAGCGGGGCCTGAGAAGACTCGAGTGCTCCTTGTGTTGAGCAATCTTCCTTCGAGTTAAGACGAGCCCAACGTGCAGGAGATGAGAAATATCGATGTTACATCTGACGTCCTTTTTGAGAAAGTCTGCAAGTATTTCGCTTAGCTAGCATTTCAATACAAAGACTAGCCTCTCGACCAATCAAAAGGCTTACGTATTTGTCTTCAAGAAGTTCATAGCATATGCTTCTTTGCACAACTGAGTTGTCTCACCTGGTCTGGCAGAGGGAGGGTGTGGGGCACGGTCACAGAGAGCGGGATGGTCGGCAATAGCTGCCTCGTTCTTCTCGTCAACGCCAACACCTGCAGAAGTGATGAACTCCGGGTTGCAGAGGAGAACCTCTTCTGACACAGCGGAAGTACTGGCGTTTGCCAAGCATGACAATCGAGAGCCTAAGAGATTGGGAGGATCTCGAGGCTGCTTCACATGGAATCTATATGACCAGGACAAGCTTCGAGCAGGAATGCGCAACATTTGACAGATATAAAGTCCTTCTGAAACAGCTCTTGGTTAATTGAGAGGTTTGTGACGCGCTTGACAAGATTTCTAGAAGCTAATCAGCTGCTTTTCCTAAAAACGAAGAGAATTGACGGATTCGCCCTCCTGACTGACCTCCTCAGCATCGAAGGTACGGCCCTCAGCATAGAACGGGTCGTAGTTCCCAATCTCGACCTGGAAAGAAAGTCGAGAGATTTGCGCATCAACTTTGAAGACGTGCTTCTTGGCATCGAGTCCCGATGTGCCATAATCCTTGCAGCCGGCCAACCGCAGCCGGTCATCAATTATCGACGATATCAAAACCTTTCATGTCGGAATAACCTGTACTGAAGGAAGACTCGTGTGCCTTGAACAAACATGAAGCCTTGTTCTGAACGGGCTCATAGTGGAAACCCTTGTCAACCTTTTAAATGCAGAGAGTGCAGATTGATATGGCTAGAATCTGCGGAGCTTGGGATTATTGCAACCTGTCAATATTTGCAATTTTCAGATGTTTCCACATAAGTCCTTACATCACACAGCGCCATCCCGCAAAGTCTTGTCTGTCTGAGCAGGCTTTGTGTTGGCTTCCAAGCAAATCACGAAATGGCAAAAGAATCAAGCTTCTCAGAACAGTGGCCTGAGACCATACCATGGTGGCACCCGCCGCAACAGCAGGTACGAAGAGTTCGGGCTCAACTGCGGAGACGCAGACCTACAAGAAAGAAGCCACACACATGACATGTGAGCCACGGAACGCTTTGCGCAGTAAGCTGATGCTCTTTGTCTTGGCCAAGACGGATCCGGGCAGTCAGAACGAAAGAACAGGAAGTGTTCTTACAGTTTGCGAACTCGGACAGCCTTACAAAACGACAGTCGGTTGATTGGGAGGTGTGATTGCTGAAAGACAGCCCTAGAGCAGATTGGAGCAAAAGACCAAGCTCTTTGTCCAGCTTCAAACGATGATGACACAGAGACAACTACAATGAGGCAAACATGCAACAATATCCTTGCCGCCGGTATATGGACAACATTCCGGACTCACCGGAACGCTTGTGAGGCTGCAGGCCAGCTTCACTAGCTCAGGATCGCAGGCGATGTCAACGTGTGTAGCACCACCCTGAGGGGAGGAAGGAAAACCTTAGCACAGGTATCAGGAATCATTATACAAGTTAGTTAGTGGACACCGGTGAGTTTTTTGTGTGTGAGGATATGAACGGGAGGATTGAGGAATGCATCGCAGCTGCGGCCTAGCGATTGCACCACCACAATTCGCGCATTACTACAAGAAGGCAGTACTGATCGGGCGCTTCCATCAATGAGCTGGTACTTACAGGACGGGTTCAAATAGAACTAGTATTCTGGGACTGGCTTCATGAACAGCATTGTTAAGACGGCAACAGCGAGGTGTTGGGATTTAGGGAGGCCTTTGCGATCAGTGTTTGTTCGGGGAACACCAAGACCAGAGTTTTGCACATGTCGTTAACGGCGTTCTTGGCCTCCAGTCCCCAGTACTAATAATCTTCCTTGATGACCGGAAAGCTCTCGGAAGGTGGTTGGACAACTTTGCCCCAGGAAGAAATGCGCACCTGCTCAGCCGCAGCCACAATCTCCGCCACATTCTCCCGGTTAAAGTTCTTCAGTCCCGCGATAACCTGAACCGAAGTGGGTGAATTAAACGGTTTCATTATTGATTGCATGAAAGCTGACAACAAGCTCAAAATGTAGTTTCATTGCTTCAGGCTAACCTAAAGCTGCAGCGGGTAAAAGCTCTCAGAAAAGTCTCCCGGAAGACTGATGAGGTGCAAAGGCGGCAATGTGGTCTTCTGCTCTGTCCATTTATACACGAGGTTTTCTCTTGATGCCGCGAATCAAAGTGGTCACGCACAATTGGGTGGTCAAAACAGTAGAGTTGCACATTTTCGCACGTCATGCAGACAGCCTTACACCAACCTAAGGAGTACTGCAGTGTCTGAAAAGATGGGAGAAAAAGGATATTCTGCTTTCACCATTACCAAGCGTAGCACAAGCAAGTGCCCACTGTGTGTCTGAATTGTTTGTCTTCGGTTGGATAAGTGAGATAACTGCAAGAGGTTCTGGAGACTCGGTTCTTTCTCGCAGCATTGCAGTGACACCCTTGGCGGCAGAAGACAACCACCACTGATACATCATCAACAAAATTCCCGGGTTGTTGCTTGCCTTGAAAGCCTTCTTCTCAGCAAACGGCCGAAGGACGTCCTGCCTCGACGGAGCATCGGCCTGCCCCGCTGACGCAGCCACATTGAGCCTGCGCAATTGGCTGATCTTCTTGATCGTCGGCGCTGGGCAGACTCTGCATCCTGCGATGCTCTGAGAGGAGCATAGGGATGCGTCGGAGACGCGAGCGAGGCTGCTGGCAGCAGAGAGAGCCTGGGTGGTCGCTGCAGAGGCCGCCATTGTGGATCTGTGCGTCCAATCTTACAAATGCTGGTACGCGATCTTGCGTGTGGAAAAAGATATTTCGAAGTGGAAATTTGGCACTTTTTGACGTCATCAAAAGTGACATCAGAGGCCTTGCGCGTCATGAGGTTGGAATTTGCGAAACACCAGCCTCGCGGAGCGAATTCAAAGAGCTCCTAAAACAGGGCCTACCGTGCCAAGTGGAGCTTCAAGGAAGGCATGGAGGCAGCTTCTCTGCCTGTTTCACCCACTTTCAAGTTTCATCCGCAAGGTGATTCAATTCCAAGAAAATCTGAAGGTTCCTTTGATTTCCAAATTGCAATGCTGCTGCGTGCCTGTAGCTAGGGAGGCGCTCTCATCCTATTTAGGTTGTGTGAAGGGGACCTCGCTTCAGAGCAAAAGAGTTTGTTTCATGAGTGCAGAGTATTGTTGCGCATGAATCAAGCTCGTTGAAGTTTAGAAGAAATCTAGAAGGTGGTCGTGCGGATGAATGTTTGTTAAAAGCTCAGAAGTTTTAAGCTCAGGACACGCAACCTGCAACTGAAACAACTGGTCTTCGACAAGCTCAAAGGAAACCCAAAGTCTCTTGAAAGTTGGCCATTGTGTACCGCAGTGGTGCATGCAGCAGCAATCATGACAGGGTCTGGAGACAACGAGCTGCCCTCAGTGAAGACTTCCGACCTCTTTGCCCGTGCTTTGGAAAATGAAGGAATCAAGTATATCTTTGGTGAGCAGCTGTCACTCAGCTCAGCCAGGGGACAGTTAGGACATCAGCATACAACTAAAAGGGCATGCTTTCTCAGTAATGCAGTAAAAAGAAAGGGTTTTGAATGAAGGCAGGTTTGACATTCCTTCTTGCAAGTAAGTTGTAGAATTTTATTGTTTGATAAGTGTAGGACTGGGTGTCACTTGACTGAGAGTATGCATCGCTAGCATTTTTGAGGCCCAAGGTGAAGTTCCTGTCAATGCAGTGACTTCGCAAGGCGAGAAGTACCCATTTTCACCCCGCAGCATCTTCCAAATTTATCAAGAGAAAGAGTGACAAGACGTTTGGAGTCTGCTCTATCATGGGATGGACGACCTGCACTATTGTGACCCTGGTCAACCGTCTCCTCAATCTCACTTCCTTGGCAGCCACTTCATGCAGGAAACTACAAACAACTCAAAATTCAAAGTGAAGTCCTTTTCCTCCTTTTTCTTTTTCAGGCATCCCTGGGGAGGAGAATCTGGACTTCCTCAACTCTCTCAAGGATTCCAAAATCCAACTTGTCCTGACACGCCATGAACAGGCCGCGGGCTTCATGGCTGCCACAGTTGGCCGCATCACTGGCAAGTGCGGAGTGGCGCTTTCCACCCTAGGGCCCGGTGCTACCAACTTTGCGACGGCGGCGGCATATGCTCAACTAGCGGGGTTTCCCATGCTGATGATCACAGGGCAGAAACCGATTAGGCAGAGCAAGCAGGTGAGTTAACAAGGATAAAACTTGTTAACTAAACTCCATCAATGTGGCACTAACCTGGGTTTAAAAGGGGAGAGGGTGACGAAGGAGGTACTGGTTTGACGATGGTGAAAGCAGACCTCTTCTTCTAGTGGCTGAGCTTTTGTACAACCGCCACTGGATTCTCAGGTTCTCTGGCCCTGGTCGGACACTAGCAGGCAATTGATTTGTGAGGAATTCGGTCAAGCATGGAGCTTGAGTCGGTTCCAGTATCTTAACACAGAACTAAGTTTGTTAGGCGACATATTCGGCTTTTGACTTCACCAAAGCCTTTTTCTCAAAGCTTGCCTGATGGCACATGCCAAGGTTTACGGTGCCTACGTAGTGTTTGAAACTTCAAAGACTTCACCAATAAGATAGCCACAGGTGCGTCACCTGTACACAGGTTACTTGTCAAATGGGGTCATGCCTGAAGTGATTTCTCTTCTCTTTGGTACCAATAGCCATTTCATGTAAGAGATGCCATAGTTATTAATGGGGTCCTTTTGGATGTTGGAACAGGTGCAAACTGAGAATAAGAACTCTGATTACAGTGCTCAAGTGCTCTGAATGCTTGACTCCCCTGCATTCTAGGTCAAAAACACATCCCAAGTACCTTCTGTCTTGACTTCTTGTTCCTCTTTATGTTTGCAGGGCTCGTTCCAAATTGTGGAGATTGTGGATCTGATGAAGCAGGTGACGAAGGTGAGAAGAGGTTCTCTGCTCCTGTTCTTGAGCTCAACGATTCTATGGTTGGATCTGAGGACTATCTAGTCCCAGCTTCATACTGTCAATACGAGATGGAAGAATTCCTGGTCTGCATACTGAAAAGGTCCTGTGAAAATTGTGACTTTGAAACCCAGTAACTGCTCCGTAGTGAAAGTCCGGACTCAGGAAATGGTGATTCAATCGCAAGTTGCCCTTTCGCCCTGATGTGCCCCATGCAGATCAGATCCTTCTAAATACCGCGTGTTTTTGCTGATGGGATTGCATTGTCCGCCCTAAGAAATAGCAACTCGTTTCAATACCTGACACCTATTCCTTTTGATCCCTCAAGTGTTTCAAGTTCGGTTTTTCAAGTCTGTCTTCATGCACGCTTTCTACGTTCTGCCACTGACACATGCAAAACTACAGCTGTCAGTGTGAGCCTCATACTTCCTTCGTCAGCTACAAATCGGGCCTGTACTCTGCAGAAAGATAATACATTTTCATTGCCAAAGACTCCGCAAATTCTGAAGCAAGTCGGTGACGGCGACCTTGCCCCGTTGCTCGTGTGCAAGTCCATCCGCGTTGCCAAGTAAAAGCACCCCGAGGCGGTCCAACTAGAACAGAATTAGATTTTGAGCTTTTGTGCATGAGTCTCCAGCTTTGCGCCTCCCATCGCTCCGCAGTTCACGAAGCAGATAGCGGACGGCGATCGCGTGCCGTCGCTCGTGCGCGAGTCCATTCCTGTCGCCAAGGAAGAGCGCTCCAGGGCAGTCCACCTAGAACAAAACTCAGTTTTTCTACATTTTGCGTAGTCTCCGGCTTTCCGCCTCCCATTTCTCCGCAGTTCATAAAGCAAATCGCGGATGGCGACCTCGTCCCGTTGCTCGTGCACGAGTCCATCTGCGTTGCCGAAGAAGAGCGCCCCAAGGCAGTCCACCTAGAACAGAACTAAAGCTTTTATATGTTATGGATGATTCTCCAGCTTTCTCCCTCCCGTTTCTCTGCAGTTCACAAAGCAAATCGCAGACGGCGACCTCGTCCCGTCGCTCGTGCGCGAGTCCATCCGCGTCGCTGAAGAAGAGCGCCCTGGAGCAGTCCACCTAGAGCTTCCCGAGGACATCGCAAAAACAATGAGCCACGCCCACATCTTCCCGGTTTACCAAGTCCGGCGCCCGGTTGCCGAAGAGAAGTCGATCGCGAAAGCGGTGGCGATGATCCAGGCGGCTCGGCACCCGCTGCTGCTGATCGGGGCGGGGGCGAACAGGAAGCGCACGCAAAACATGTGAGCCGCGCATCGAAGTTTGATTTCTTGGATGAACACTTGTTTCTTGGTACATTACAGAGGTACTGCTCGCTGTCAAGTCGAGTGTGAAGAGCTCGCAACATGTGAGTTGGAGACTCCACAAGCTCTACTTTCTGTTGACAACCAATCTGCCCAGTGTCCTAGACGTACCTTAGGACGTCGAAGGTCGCCTAGAGTGTCGAAGGCGTGGCTCTTCAACAGAGATCTCAAGTGGATAGAACGGGTTGTAGAAGAGAAGCCCAGCTGACGACGTTTTGGCATCAGCGTTTTTGGAGTGGCAGATACTTTGTCGGGATCCTTCGAAATCTGCTGTCCTGAAAGTCTTAGAGCAATAAACTGCAGGATCGAGTTCACTCTCTAAACCAGCAGCCGGATTGAAGTTGTTGCCGTGTCCTTCCCTCACGCATGCTTTGGTGTGACGACCACAGGTTGAGGCAGTTTGTGGATGATATTGGCATCCCGTTCGTGACGACGCAAATGGGCAAGGGTGTCGTCACAGGTAAGCGTTCCTGCCGTCTCATGTTGCCTGACAAGGCTAAGAGCGCGATTGAACTTCGCCCTTCCAGACTAGATGTTGGCTTGCTCACGCCAACCTGTTCTAGGCTTGCATTCTTCTACCGTGGTCCGTGGCCTGAGTCCTTTTTTACCAGTTAGGTAGACTAAGTCGAGCGACCGGTCAGGTGCAATTGGTTTTCTCAACGCGCGCGCGCATAACCCCGACCTAAACACGCATGATTCCTTAAGCGGACCGTGCTTTGCAATTGTCTTGATCCTCGGCATAGCTCGAAATACTTCTGGCAATACGGTCTGACTTTTGGATAGCATCTAGGTGTTCCCGAACTTGCTGACCCCCGACGGCTGGGGCACTCTGCTTGAGCTCTTGGAAGACTTTCTTAAACGCTTCCGTAACCTCAACCTGAACATGCATACCACCGTCACGTCTTCAACCGCAGAGCGCAGCCCCCTGTACTGCGGTTGCGCGGCGCTCTCCGTATCGGACTTCGCGAACGTGTGCCTCGAGAAGTCGGACCTGGTCATCGTGGTGGGCCATGACGTCGTGGAGAAGCCGCCCTTCTTCATGAAGTGAGCGCCTCCACTGACGTCAGCAATCGTCAGCGGTTCTCGAGTTGCTCACGCATCTTTTCCTGGGGGTCTTGATTGTTGACACTGTGTATTTTGGCGTCGAGAAAGTGGGCTGTTCAGCCTCTTTCAAGATCGCCCTTTTTTGTCAAGCAATAGCCACCTTCGCAAGTTGATGGGGTGCGGAGCTTCCGTCTCATCATTTGTTTCTTCGTTCTCATTTCTGCTTCTCGCTCTCCTGCTACCGTTGTCTGCTACTGGTTTGGGCGAAGCGGAGGCGCATGCTGACGTGTCCGCTGACATGTTTTCGCAGGTACCAACAGGCGCCGTACGTCATCCACGTCAATTTCTACAGCGCAAAGGTGGACAATGTCTACTTCCCGCAGGTCAGGCTCAGCGCTTGAGCTTTACATCTCAAAACACCAGCAACATTTCAAAATTGGTTACAAAATTCTCAATGATGGGAATCCCATTTTCCAGTGACAGACGGCTGACAGCTGGAGCATGTGAAGGAACAATGGGGAGCTCAGAGCACTAGCTATGCTTCTGCTCTGTCTACGTTGATCTGTGTGAAAGTTTTTTCAAAAGCCGAAACATGAGACGAGCGGCGGTCAGCTGCTCAGAAAACATCTCTCGACAGGCGAGCTTCACCTCCAGATAGGGCCGGCCGACGCCCTTAAAGATCTTCCAGCAACGCTTTGTGAGGGCTAGCCGGGCCAAAAAGCGGGGAAGCAGCTGTCCGGCTGTATCTAATCCTGGCCGTCGATTGGTTGCAGCACGAGGTGGTGGGCGATATCGCGAACGCCATCTGGCAGATCAAGGAGCGCGTGGTGAAGCAAGACCACTGGGACTTCCACTACTACCTCGAGGTCAGCGTTTACATACTTGTTTATCAGAACTGTTATGTATGTTGTGATTCTGCCACTTTTCAAAACTTATTGTGTTGAAGGTGACAAGACCACTGAGACTTCCTTAGCTTCCCGAGGGCATTCTATTCATACACCCAGATCTCTGTTGCTTGCGACTTCTCCTACGCATGTGGAGTTACTCAGGTTCCTCGTTGGAACGCCTGACGTTTCGGCACGCTTGTCCTCACGCACAGTAATATATTTTCTTTCTGGAGACGAAAGAACGCCTTCAAACTCATGTTTTTCGAAACGAGAGAGCGCCTCCAAAGTTACGTCTGGGACTGAGGTTCTGGGTTTCTGAGAGTATGACGTGCTTTGAGATATTAAGGCCGCGTCGAGATCTTACCTCATCCTCTTTCGTTGGCTGCTCGCCTGTTACTTGACAACTATGGAGCGCCGCTTTAATGTCAGGGCTTCTGGACCCGTTCTAGCATTCCCTTGCGATCTGGTTCACCTTAGGTTTATCAGAATGTATACAGTATGTCGACCAGTATATTGACGGTATGTTTAACTTAGTTTGCACTCGGTTTTGATTGCCATTTTTGCCAAGCACTTGGCCATGCAAGGCCTTCATTTGCCCATTCTTATGGTGGCTTGCGCTTCATGCATATCTCTCCACGTGTCTCAGACCCGCGCCAAGGTGGTGGACCATTCCAACTTCGGCCAAGTTTGCCCATCCCTTACGGTGGCTTTCTCTCATGTTTATATCTCTCCACGTGTCTCAGACCCGCACCAAGATGCTGGACCATTTCAAGATTGGCCAGGACGACGACCGCTTCCCGCTCGTGCCCCAGCGCATTGTGCATGACGTCAGGTAAGGCGCAGCATGATGTGATATATGAAGCAAACCTGCTCGGCCAGGTTTTGCCACGTTCTCCTATCGATTTCACAGCTTTTGCTGCACTTTGGCGCTGACTCCTTGCTGACATATGCATCATCGATCGCCTTGACTGTAAATGTTTTCATTGCTCGTTCTTCGACAAATAACGTCCAGCCTTCAGGAGCTTATCCTGTCGTGGGTCGACCTCTATCTCTTCAGTTTAATTTCTAAGGAAGAAACTTTCTTGGCAGAACTGATGCAGGATGCTCAGAGAGGGACTTTTCGATCTCCGTTGTACAGATCTCTCAAGGCTTCTTCCTTTGTTAGAGAGCGAAAACCCGGAACGCGCCTTCCAGATTCGAAACCCCAGTTCCATATCAAAGCTTTCCGACGTGAAACCCACGTCTTATCTTGCCAAGCCTCAGTTTATGACAGTTGAGCTTCTCGGTCCACCCTTCTCTCTCCTTCTTCCCAGATTCCTATAATGATAGGCTCAAACCTACACCTCTATCATTTTCACGAAACAGAAACGAATCAACATTCTGACACCGCGTTTAGCTTTGCCCCTGCAGGCAGGTCATGCCCGACGATGGAGTAGTAGCGCTCGACAACGGCATGTACAAAATCTGGTTCGCACGCTTGTATGCGGTAAGACCTTCGTCCGCCAACCTATTTCAAATCCAATCTTCTTGAGATGGCCTCCGGTTAGATGCGGTCATGACTGGCCGCAGACGATGTCTACAAGAAATCTAGTTGTCTATGGCAGTACGACGATGTGCTCTTGAAAGCTCAAGGGCTTGGTACAGTGACATTGTGTGCGGCATCTGTCGGCAGCCTCTGCGTTGTGGCCGTGCGAGCCCATTTTGAGGCTGCTTCAATCGTTGTCATAAACACAGTGCCCACTTCAGTTGCTTTTAGCGCCCGCAAGACCGCACTCATCTTGCGCGTGTATGCTCTGACGTCACCGAGAGGACAGACGTTGTTGATCAGAGGAATTGCTTATACTGGTATCGACTTTTTTTTGTTGACTTTTGCAACCGATGTTGCACAGGCAGTCAGTGGAGAGCCCAACACGCTTTTGCAGGCAGATAACATCTCCTGTCCTCTTTCCCTGTTGATGGGATGCTTATGGCTTGGATCTTGAGAAATTAAAAAGGAACAAAGACCTGATTTCATAAAATTCGGCAGGCGGTGGAGCCCAACACGCTGTTGCTGGACAACGCTCTGGCCACCATGGGCGCCGGGCTCCCTTCCGCGATGGCGGTTGCGCTGCTCAACCCTGAGAAAAAGGTGCTGGCCGTGGCGGGAGACGGCGGGTTCATGATGAACTCGCAGGTGGGGCACCGGGGGTTTCTCCGTTCGTATTTGCTTCTCTCGTCCTTTTCCAGCATCGGACATGCACAGAAGATTGACCAAGGTAGCTGTTGACGAGTAAGGTTAGTCATGCTAGGATTCGGATGCTCCAGTAGTAACCATTCGAAATGCTCTTGGAAATATTGACTAGCATTGTGAGAGAACGCTCCGGCGCGTGATGCATGCTCGAAAGCGTCCGTTGTGTGGTGGTTTTACTGCAGTGCGGTCAGGACAATTGGAAGTTCCATCCGCGCAAGGGGATGAAGCATGCGCATCATTTCTCGCCTTGAAAAAGCTGAATGAAAGCATCCGTTCGGGAGATTGCAGATTTCATCTGCCCAGTAATAGAAATACGAGCTCTTTTAACCCCGAGGATAGCGAAACGAACAAGCGGTGTGTTTGATTGCAGGAGCTGGAGACGTGCGTCCGGCTGAATCTGAACATTACGGTCGCCGTGTTGAACGACAGCGGGTTCGGGATGATCAAGTGGAAGCAGAAGGCCGAGGGCCTGCCTAAGTGAGAGCCTAAACTCGAATCCTTGACGACTACAAGATACAAAATGCAAAGGTTGGAATTAAGAGGTCCAGATTTGTCCAGGATACACCAGCGTCAAAGCGATCTAGATTGCATGTGCGCTCCTCCTCGACAGCATCTAGATTCTTGAGATCCCGGCAAATCACGCCGTTTGCATCGCTGTTCACAACAACGAGTCCTTGGGATCCAGCATTGCGGCGGACCAGCAACCATGGCGCCAACAGCTCTTTCTGACGGAAGCCGCTTCTGATGCCTCATCGCGGATAGGCTGCGTGTCTCGCGAAACGGCTACGAATTGAACCTTTGGGCCATCTAGGCTGCGCTTTAGGCTGGGGAGGCACGTTCCATACAACGCGCGCTCCACAAGAGGGTAAACTTCATCCACAAAACGGACGTGGCCACAATGACTGAGCTTCGTGTGCTTATGATGCAGGTTTGGCCTAGAGTACGGGAACCCAGACTTCGTCGCTTATGCAGAGGCGTAAGTTCAGACCACCCTTCTTTTTTCAAGATAAGTTTATTTTTGGGTCCTGCTTCGTAATGCCGCAACGCCTGTCTTGTTTGCTCCTTTGGGCATCACTGACCGTTTCAGAGCTGTCACTCCGCTTCTGAACGCTGCCGTCTGTTTCCCGTCTTGTACTGCTACTGGCTGCGTTGAAACGCAACGGCCACAACACCGGTTCCTCAGGCCGTTGCACTGGTCGACGCACGAAAGGACTCGGTCTCTACTTAAACGCCTGTCAGTGCAGGATTCTCTTCTGGACAACTAAGTGCACGAACGGTATGCATTTTCTTCCTAAACTCTTTGTGTGCAGTTGTCTGACTCCCACCCGAATTCTGGTTCACTTTCGCTTATTCCATTTTGCAGGTACGGGATGAAGGGGTACCGCGTCAACTCCGCCGACGAGCTGCTTCCGCTCCTCAAGAAAACGTTCGACGAGCCCGGCCCCAAGCTTATCGAGGTGCGTCGGTTCTTTTCTGCTAGTCGAGAACCAGTGCTGCCCACTTTGTTCTCCCCTCTTCGAACGGAGCCTTTGACTGGCGAGGTCGTCAGTTGCTGACATGATGGTCGGCGCTCGTTCAACAGTCGTTCATAAAGATGGTTTGTTCGCAAGTCTTAACGGTGAACCCCTTGGGCCTTACGGTCGGCCTCGCCGCTGGGCGGATGCGCTGCATATATGTGGCGGCGAAGGAGAGTCGACGCTGACCTTTCGACACCACATTTCTAAGGCGCCTGGATATCAAGCGTATGTAGTACTTGAGTCTCTGTTGCCTTGACATGCTGTGTCTGGACTGGCTGGCTGGTTCTTACTTCCAGTCGATGTATCGACCGTTGGTTGGGGCTATTGGTATTCTCCCCTTGTTGTGAATTCTCTCCCAATGACTTTCAAAACTATCCGGTCGGATGAGACTTAAGGAAAGCCGCCGTTCCTTTGTTCTTTTGGTGGTGCAGATTCCTATCGCTTACGATTGGGCCAACGAGCTGCTAGACAAGGAGCTGCCCGGCAAGTTGCAAGAGCAAGCATCCGTGCCTAAGACGCCCATACCGGAGGAACTGAGAGCTATCGTGGAAGGAAGCAAGCCCGTTCCATTGTCGCTGCCTCAAACCGCGCAGACTCCCGGTGAACCCAAGATCACGCAAGACACGGCTCGTGAGGATGCTTTCTTGAAAGCGCGAGAGGAGGAGAATCCGCTGCCGTCATCAGATGCGGAGACACCAAAGACTGTGCCGAAGTCGACTTCGCAGATCTAGCGACCTCTAGGGTGTACTATAGTCCTCTGAGTGTAGTTATTGCGAGTGCTTGATTGTAAGTGTCCTCCCATTGTGCTTTTCATTCTGGTTCTTGTCTGTGTAATCAGCACCGAACCATAACATTGCGCACCACAAGACAACACTGTTGAGATCTGGTCAATAAGCGCGTGAGAAACTGATATAAAACAGTCGGATTGGCCTACAAGCCCAGGCCCGAGAAGATGACGTGTTGGTTGAGTTAGCGATGAACATCCAACGAAACTTGTTTCTCTAGGTTCATCGTGAGAAGGCTTCAATCGCCCGAGCAATTGCCTTCCAATATTGTCAAGCAATTTGGAACGACCTTGGTTGGAGGCACGGTGGCATGTGACTGGAATGTGGCCCCCATGGATGATGCAGCATGATTGAACGAGCAGGCTGGCAAGTATATCAACCACAAATCTACATGTATGAATGTTAAGTTTAAAAGTTGTGCACTAGCAGAGGCATCCGGGGCAAATCGTATCTCGATGCCTGCAATCTACCTGATGTACCAAGTACCGTAGGTACTGGGTAATTTAAAATTCTTGGGGTATACCGACAATTGCATACAACCTTCTCAACAAGCGTTCAATACCATGGCCATTGGTGGTTCAATAATTATATTACAATTGCGCCCCTAGGCGCAAAGCCGATTCCGTTCAACGTCATACCTAGCTAGGTAGTAGTAGTATACCTACCGTTTAACCCGTAGCCTTCTGGGCCGGCTGGCAGTGCAGTGTGCACCCATGATTGGCATCCCACAAAGTAAGTATATGCAAGGCCACATGGCGGCTGCTCAAGGAGTGCAACAAACTTGCAGATTAAACTGCAGAACTGCAAGCATCAACCGCGAGATGGGTACATTGAATCATATCGGACGGCTGTGCACACATCAAGATTCAATCAATCTGGAAACGCCCGCGGGCTGTGATTGTGACCGGTAGAAACCTGCCCCAGAAATATCTGTTCGTAGTTGAGCAGACATGACGCTCCTCCACACGGGCGAAAGGCACGGACGTCATCATGAAGGTCATCATTCATTTCTTGCCTCGCTTTTGCAGAACTAGAGCTGAGCTCTATGTACAGTCTACTACGGTACCTACTACAGTACTACTAGGTACTATAGGTACTTCCGTAGCTAGCTAGCCAGCGCTCTGCTTCATGGCGGTTCAATGGAGAACCTTGAAGGAGAACGTTGAGCGGGGCAGGAGACCAGGGCAGTTGGGAGGACAGCTCAGCTGGCTTGCTTGCTGAAAAGCGTGGATTGAGCCACGGAGGGTGTTTGGAGGGTTCTTGAGATTCTCGGGGTGTTTGGGTTGAGCCTTTCGGCAGGATTTGCGGATGTTGAAGTGGGGCGCCAAACGCTTTCACCTGTGTTGGGATGCCAGTGACGAAGGGTCCTTGGTTCATCAGTAGTTTAGAGCGGAAGTGGGGCACGGACTTTTGACATCAAGAAGATTGGGTTTCTGCTGGCATAGTAAGCAATAGCTTGTACTCGGGCCTTTTCCAATGCTAAGGCAGTAACTGGATCTGCATGCAGCAGTCTAGTGACAGCGGGCACCTCGGGTTTGAAAGCAAGAGTTCGGATATCATCCAAGGGATATTGCATAAACAGTCACATTGGGGCATTGTAGGCTGTTGAGCTTGAAGGGAGGTAAGTTATTCGGTTTTGTTGGAGCGGCCTGCATCAGCAGAATGATGGTGCTGGCCTGTCGAAATCCTGATGGATGTGCTATCGTCATGGCCCCAAGATGGTCTCTCAGATTCATCTTTTGTGGAGGTTGGATTGTGCAACAATGCCTGTACGGTCAGGTTTGCTGGTTCTAAACGAGCTGAGTTTGTAACAATGGTGGACTGAGAAGGATTTCTCGCGTGAAGACTTCATTGTTATTGTCTGAGAAATGTAATGGGTGGCCATGGCTGAGATCTGGGGTCAGGTTCCGAATGAGCATATCCAACTTTGATCGCATAGATGGCTTCTCCTTGTGCCGTTAGACATGCTGTAACATCTCAACGAACTTGATACGAAGACGCTGTTGTTCTATAATATCATCTGCTGTTGCTTTTTGGCAGCTATGACCATTTGTCCACCTAAATATCGCTTCTCTGTCGATATGAGCAGCCAGGAGAAAGCAAAATAGTGAGTCGCAAGCTCATTGTAGTCTGGAGAGAAAGCGTAGTCATTCATGCTTCCAAAGAAACAGCCTGGCAATCATCCTCGCGGAATGTATTAGGACAGGGTTTTGTAGCCAGCGCTCCCTCTTACTGGTCAACAGGCTTGCGCTGATCCCAGATTGGATAGGACTGTTCCTGTCACTCGGCGCTCCCTGTGCTAAGTCCTGCTGTTTGCAAAGCATTTGTTCCACCATTGTGAAGTTTCTGCTTTCTGTGTGCTGGTTGAGCTCCCTTGCAACTGTTGCTCTGAGCATACCTCCTCTCGGTAAGCAAGAGGGTTTTCATTGTGGATTTTGTGCAACAGGTGCTTCAATCTCTGTAGGCTACCGCTCTGAATGATTCCGTTTCTGTGCAATAGCCGAGTATGTGTATTGTCTGGTCTGAACCTGCACACTTTTGTGAGGGCCATTCAATGTATCAGACTTTTCCATGTGTTGCATCAAAGTGATATGCTAATGAAGTTTCGCTTGCAACTCGTTTTGCACGCGCCTTTTCTGGATGTTTGCAACTGTATTTGACTCAGCTTTCCAACTCACTGAAAGTGCTTGCCCTGTTTTTTTGCAACATGCCGTAGAGTACTTAAAGAGACGTGTTCACCCTCGTTTTGCCGTCGATTTTCCCGTTACAAAACAAGCGTGCCAGGCGAATCTTCAGGGGTTTCAAGGATCAAACCAGCAAGAACCTGGTCTGATGTGAACTAAAATGCTTTGCCTGCAGCATGCTTGCTCCCGGGGGCACGGACTTCTCCTCATTCCACTCCACAATGCAAGAGACAAACTCCGACAACGAGTACAACACCGCCTCGGAAACTGGGGGCTCCAAGGGCTTGCATCACCCCCAGCCTCAGTTACCTGTCAATGGGGTCACTCTACATTTCCCCAACCAAGGGAACTCGACCAGGGGGTTCCATTTACCCCCGATTATCGCCCCCCCCATGACATTTGACACCACATGGCAGCTCAGCCCCGCAACTGCACAAATGGCGTATGATATGGTGTTCAACCGGCAGCCGTCGCCGTCCGCAAATGCGATGCGGCCGCAGGTGATGCGCATGCAGGACGGGTTGGGACAGCTGACCTCGCTCAGTGAGTACGCCATTTTTTGTACAGATCAGTCTGATCTTCTCCCTGTAGCAATCTAAGTTCCAAGTCCGCACGTTACTGGTAAAATCCAGTGCATAGGTAATCAAACGAGGCCGGTCATTTTTGGGACAGGATGAGTAATCTTGTTCAGTATGATGAGGGGGTACCCGCATCAACAGAAGCGGTGAAGGGTATGTCAAGAACTTAAGCCTCATGGTTTGCATACTCGATGGTTCGGATTTAGCACATGGCCAAATAGCTTTTGGTCGGCAGACCAACCTAGACCGCTCTGCCTAACCAGTGTTTCAAAGACTCGCAGACTCGGCATTTGGGTTTTCATCTCTGCAAAAGAAGAGATGCGTTGATTGTCGTCTTTAGGTGTGCTCAACAGCAACTCCCTAACAGGCTCAGTCGCTTTGAGGGTGGGACCAAGTTCTGCTGTTTTGATCTCACAGGAACTCTCCGTGTTTTTTTTGAGATGTCATCACACTCTGTGCTGCAAACTTTGTGTTTTGGCCAGGGAACCAGGGGTGATCAGCAGCAACTTATGGTCCGTTTGCATGCACACGCAGTCAGCACTTGACTGGTGTAATTCTGTGGTTGAAATCCGCTTTGCAACAGGCAAAGACACACTACATACATTGTGGAGGCCTTGTTATTTACACTGGTAAATGCAGTCTGTCCCCTTATTACGGCATTGCAAATCCAAGTGACAACTATGTTTGCGTAGTATATGGAATCTCTGACCATGCCTCAGGCGGCTTTGAGGGGGCCTGTTTAAAATCCATTTTCAAAAGGTACTGCCAACTTTTGCCGAACCTCCGTCTGACCTGGCCCTACTCTTCTCTCCGCCCCCCCCCTCCAGCAACCAATGGAGACGAAGGCGCCTTTCAGCAAGTCGCCCGCTCGACCGACCTGCTGGTGCAGCCCCCCCACCTGATGGACTCCCTCAACCGCAATCCAGTCTCCGCGCCCCTGACTGTAAACCTCACTTCCGGAAGCGACGTCAACGCCCCGATCGACGTCAACATGCAACCTCCCCAGAGGGATGAGGGCGACTCTGCGGGGCAATCGGAAGAGTTTGATGACGACGATGTGAAGCCGTCGGTTTCGGGGCGGAAGCGGGATGCGCAGGGGGGCGGGGAGGAGAGCGTGACGGGACGCAAGAAGCTGAAGCTGTCCAAGGAGCAGGCGGAGCTTCTCGAGAAGGCCTTCCGCGAGAACAACACGCTCAATCCGGTATGTGTTCATGTCTTTCGCGCAGCTAAGATTGGCGTTCTCTTCTGAAATTGTATCGTAAGCATCTAGGAAAGGCTTTCAGCATAATCAGCACGCTCAGAGTTAATCTGGCTCGTGAACGTTGCTACTCTCACTGAAAGGACTTAGCCGTACAAAAGCGCGTGAACGTTGCTACTCTCACTGAAAGGACTTAGCCGTACAAAAGCTCTGTGTCCGCAAGCAAGCCTAACAGAGCCTGGGTCTATTTTGGTGAGCTCCGCTTTTATGATAACGGATATTGAAGGGCAAAAGTTTTTCCAATCCCCATATATCGGTTGCTTTGTCGGCAATGAAAATTACGTCTCTTATGATCTTGTATCACTCTTCTACGTTTCAAGATCGTCATGGATTCGTTCAGGGAGTTTTGATTAGCCTGTGGGAAGTCCTGCTTGTGTTGGCGGTTTATGAAGCTTGATTTCCGGATCAAGTAGGTTCTGCTTTGCATTGAACCTGGAAGGATGAGAGATTCTCACGTGAAATCCACTTTGACAGTCCGTCAAGGTACTTTGAAAGAGGATAGAGGCCTGAAAGCTGCTGCGGAGACCCTCCACTTTTGTCTTTCTTGACCTGCCCCCTCCAAAGTCATCATGCAGAACTCAGGCGTAAATTATCGAAGTTATATCCTCCCCAATCTCCTGTAGCATTGTCCTCTTGTACAAACCGTTTCTCGTGTTCTTGCAGGCTGCCAAGAGCACCCTCGCGACCAAGTTGAATCTCCGAGCGCGCCAGGTGGAGGTTTGGTTCCAGAACCGGAGGGCCAGGTGAGCCCGTAGCAAACTTGCGGAGGGTGCAGCGGGTGCCGCTTCTTTCGGTTCTACAGTCAATATGCTTTCGCCAACAAGGTCTGGGCCGTTTGTCAGCCTCCAAACGCATGTCCTAAAGCATTCGTGTTTTGGCCTACAGTTCAAAGGAAGTGCTACTCAACAATGATCAGTAGTCAACAACATGACATCAACGTGGTCGCTGGGCTTAATTCAAAGCGGGCTTGCATTACAGACGCGCCAGCATTCTCTTCCATCTTGCTGCACGCTTCCTTGTCGCTGCAAAGTTGAAAATACAGCGTCTCGAGGCCTCTGATCTAAGTGCGCCTCATGAGCCTGGTCATAAGCTTCAGGCCTCATTCTCGTGCTCTCGTAGAGCGGTTGGAGGAGCGCTATGGATAGGCAGCAGTCACGCATACCCCGCTTTGAAGGCAGGTTTCTTGGAGAATATCAAGTTCTGACTGTTACGCGAATTCGCATTAGAAGGATACATTACGGGCTACAGCGTTGCAGTCCGGACAATCCTTGCACCTTCTTCCGCTTGACTCTCGTTCAGTATGAACGGCTCTCATTTCTCTTGTCTCGGTTCTTCTTATGCTCGACTGTGAGTCGTTACTCACATTGTATATCGAAAACCGGTTTCTCCTTCGCAGGACGAAGTTGAAGCAGACGGAGGTTGACTGCGAGGTGCTCAAGCGCTGCTGCGAGACGCTGACTGAGGAGAACCGACGGCTTCAGAAGGAGCTGTCCGAGTTGCGCGCCTCGCAGGGGCAGTCGGGGCTCCAGGAGTTCCTTGGGCATATGCCGGCCGCCACGCTCTCGATGTGCCCCTCGTGCGAGCGGCTGACCGCTCTCGACCCGGTCAGGGGCTCGGTGATCATCAACCGGGGCAACAACCAGTATGAGCGCTGAGGTGTTGGCATTGCATGGCATAGCATGGCATGGCGAAATATAGTAGGGGGGTATCCAGGAAGGGGGTGTCTCTCCTTAGCTGCGGCGATCGTTGGTCGGGGCAGGCCTAAGTTTTCGGGTTGCAATGGGCTTATTTGGACTAGCTTAGGGCAGATTCGGGCGTCATGGCATTTTTTTCTCAGATCAAGGGCGAGGGCGGAATTGCAAGATTCGCGCACGCTGTTGGGATAGGATTACAGACGGGACGTGGGTGTTCCTGGGACTTCGCTAAACATTTCGAGACCAACAATTCTGATTGCTTGCAAGTAATAGGTGCTCGCTATACAGCGTAGTTTTCCGTGTAGGTGTTGTAAGGAACGGACCCACTGTAGGCTTGCTTTATTCATCCAGTCGATACATCTTTGTTTGGCAGCGCTGAACACTTTGGTGTACTACAATACTCGCTAGCACACCAGTGCTCAATTCCGTTTTAGGCTTATCACAGTACAAGGATGTTGACCCAGCTTTTTCCTGATTTGCACCAGAGGACGCATGTTTGCCATTATTGAGGCCGCATGCGCATGACGGTCCAGCATGTTTTGACTCTTGTAACCCGGCTCTATATACATGCCAGCAGCCCTGACATGTGGATGTACAGGCTTACGAGATGAGTTTTAGCATGAAAAGCTAAATTACATCGTGACGTATGTGTCATGGCCACACGGTCTACATACGTCACGGTGTTTCGATTAACATCTGCCATGGTCACTGCACTATATCTGCACATGATGCATGTAAGCGATGTTAGCTAGCAGAGCTTCGATCTGATGCCAGAAGATTCCATGACGGTCGCGGTACTTAGATTGATCATCCCTGCTGCAGCTAGCTCATTGTATATCTGTCGAACGAATGTTCATCCTATATAGCCTGAATCCTAGCCTGCTCATTGCCAAGTCAATGTGAGCCTGTCCACTGATCAATCATGCTTACATGATTCACAGGGCCAGGAGGTCAAGGAGGAGTCACTGATGAAATGTTGCAAAAGATACAGCATGCCAGTGGTTGAGTATCCAATAACCCCGAGGCCCAACGTTCAGAACTTGAGCGATCATGCATAGCTCCGCACAAGACCTCATTGAGAGCCAAACCTACAGGCGAATCAACCTCGAAATTAGCGGGCCATGCTGGGCTCAGCTATAAATAGGCACTCAATACATTTTGATTCTGGCAGGGACGCTGGCCAACCTCTTTCAAGCGCAAAATCGGTCAAACGGTTTGCATCTGGACTACAAACTCATTCAGATACGGAAAGACACTATCCTTCTGTCGTCAGCTAGGCAATAAGAACTTCAAAGAGTTAGAAACACGGAAGTTGGAGGTCTATTTATCTACAGTACATACACCTGGTGTATACAGACCCTGAATGACTGCTTCTCTTGACGTGTCAGCTTTTAAGATGCTAGAATTTTACTAGAATTACAACTTTGTGCGAAGCTTGCCACAGGACCTGCAGATGTACAGTCAATCATCAGGACTGTAAGTGGACTAGAAAAGAATTGAATTTTCGTGAACAAAGTGCCGAGGGCCAGGTTTGAGAGCTTGGCTCGCTGTCCGCACACAATCAGACAGTTACTGCGCACATTGGACGAATGGATACCTGGCTGGCGAAATTTGAAGGCCCATCCCCTGCACTGAGAAAAAACGATGAAGCGGCCCAAGTTTTTTGAATGAGTGCCAGCTTCTGTTGAATTTGAAGGAGCTTTCATCTCAATCCAAGCAGCTCATTCGAGAACAAGTGTATTGCATAGCAGGCTCAATTTTGTAGAAGGCTGTGTTGCTTCGACGCCCCCGACAGATGATAATCCCCTGGCCCCTATAAGCCTCATGTGCATGCAATGCTGAAGGGTCGATGGTGTCGTTTGGAAGTGTGGGCGTCACCTGAAACCAACGAGCTCAGTCGAATGACCAGAGAAACAGCGCCAATGGTGTTTCCAGTCCCTCACCTTCTTTCACTAAAGGACAAATCCAATGAGCGCTTCTCATTATCAGCTGTGCTGCATCTTGTCCAGCCATACCACGATCGCCCCAACAAACATGCTCACTCCCCCCGACACCGCCAGTCCCAGCTTCACATCAGGACTTGGGTCGTTCAAACCCAGAGGAGCTAGGAATGAAAGCACACCACCTAGTCCAATCAACCCGTAACCCAGGGGTGCTCTGTCGGGCGTTCTCTTCTTCCCCTTTGCGGCTTGCCGCTTGACTCGATCACGGAACACTTCTTGCTGCTTCTTTTTGTCGTCAAGGTCGTCTTGCGCCCCCATCTTTGTCCTCTCGCTACAGAAGACTAATTTGGGGTTTGATCAACAGTGAATGCAGGGCTGGCCGAGACAATGCTGCCAATGCTCCAAGGTTCTACCAACTGACGAGCGAAGCGCTCCTGGAGAAGTCCTGAAGGCTGAAGCGGTGAGTTCTTGACTCTTGAGTCTTGATGTCCCCTTGAGACGAGCTCATGCTAGCTTCTAGCATCAGACGTTCCAATGCGCGCGCGTCCTGCGCGCGTACAGCTGGCCGCGTCGCGGGCCCGGGCGCTGAGTCTGCTCAGTGTTGTACACTGTACAGTGTATTACCTACACGTAGCTGCTGACGCACATTGCATTGACATTTGCAACTTAGCTAGAGCAGCCCGTATTACTATCAAGGGACGTGACCAGATCGTGGCGGCAAGTGGCTTCATCAAAAAGAGTAACATAGGGTGACATCTCTGCCTTTCATCTCAGACGTCCTCTAGCGTCGCAGCGGGGGTGGAGATGGCGGACGTCGGCAAAACCATCGTGTGCAAAGGTGGTTCAAACCGACTGCTTCCGTACTACTTTCTTATTGTCACACCGAGGGGGCACGATGTCACAATTTCGATGCTTGGGCTGACCCTTTTATCGAAGCGTGCTGTTTCAAAGCAAAGTTTACTTCTTTCAAAGATCAAATGGTTTTATTCTTCCTGATTTGTGTTCTACAAGTGCAAACATGTTCTTGTTGCATAGCAGAATTCTACCTGCAGTGGCTCATAGCGCTTCGTGCTTGTTCAGACCCCAGTTCAGCACATGCTTATGTGATTGAAAAATGGTGGTGGCACTATACGTCCCGAAAACTGTTCCAATTTTATGAGGAATAAGCCATACGTATAAAAAGGTCACTCTATCGGACGGAGATTGACTAGAATCTCCAGCCTTGACGAATACACGCTCCACACCTGAATCCACCCTAATCTCCAAGCTGACCCCACCCGGCCCCCAAGCTTGGTCTTCATACTCACAAGACTGAGACTTCTGTCTAGATACCCCAGTAGTCTTGCAGAATGCAGCCCTCTTGGTTCCTCGGCTCAAGGCATTCCAGTCCAGGAGCAGTTGACAAAGCCATCTGCACTTTCCTAACCACCTGTATACCAAGGATCCAGACCCAACCGCTTCGCCCTCAGCAACGCCTGCTCAGTACTCATTTCAGAACCATGTCCTTTTCTGCATCGATTTCGTGTTCGAAGTGTCTGCAGCCTGACAAACCAGTCTATATGCTCTGGTGTCCTTGCCCTGATTTCCGTCTATTTCATTCACCCTCTTATGAAGCCATAAGCCCATGGACTCATGACTCATATTCTTGACGCTTGCAGCGGCCATTGCCTGGGGCCCTAAGACCGATCTGAGCATCGAGGACGTCGAGGTCGCGCCGCCGCAGGCTGGGGAAGTGCGCATCCGAATCACGCATACGGCCCTGTGCCATACTGACAGCTACACGGTGAGCCCGAGAGCAGACGCTTCGACTTAGAGTGTCGAGAAGGATTTCTTAGCTCGTCTTTCATTCCTTGGCTCGTGTTCCAGAGATGACTTATCCCTCAGATACTGCACCTAGAGGTAAGAGAAGCGCCTCTAGCATCTGCGGTCCCGCCCACTTTCTGGCAGAGTTTGACAGCGAGGGTGCAGTTAGCATACAACCCTGGGTTTTGAATCCAACCCAAGTTTCTAATCTGATTTTGTTTACATCGATAGTTTGCAGTCTCTTGTGCCAGAGGGGCCATGGGCCACTTCTGCAGGTCATCTCCTGCATTCCCTTGGTCAGCCTAATTTTTAATCACCAAAAGGCTGCAAACCCCTTGACTTTCATTACAGTTGGACGGCCATGATCCGGAGGGCTTGTTCCCTTGTATCTTGGGGCATGAGGCAGCCGGCGTAGTCGAGAGTGTCGGGGAGGGGGTAACCAGCGTAACGGTCGGAGATCATGGTAGGTTTCGATTCTTACCTCTTCTGCGAACTAGAGGGTAGCTCAGCTGCCTGCAGCGTACTTCTATTGCGTCACGTTCCATTGCGGGGTTGGTTTCCTCTTTCTTCATGAACCTTATGCGGAGTGTATATGTAAGTGAAGAGACTTCCTTCGGACAAACGAATAGCTGGTTAGCTGGATTTTAATTGGCGAAGTAGGTGTAAGTATCCTTCAAGGAGCGATGTGGACATGTCAGCAACGCTAATCCGAACCTTCGGTCTTCTGCTTCTTGACCCCCTGCCTAACCCGTGGTTTGCAGTGATACCCTGCTACCAGGCGGAGTGCCGAGAGTGCAAGTTCTGCAAGTCAGGCAAAACCAACCTCTGTGGCAAGGCAAGCCCTCAACGCACATATGTCAATCGCACCGTCAACCGAATGCAACCTCTTCCAGGACAGGGTTGCCTTAGGCAGGAAAACTTTTACCGCGAATCCATCAGCTCCGCTCGTCGTCCTTTCTCGCGATTCTGTTTGATTGTACTGGTTTCCCGAGAGACTCTCTGGACTAATGTCTCCGCTCCTGGCTGCCCCGGGCCTCCGCTGCTGATGCCTTCTCAAGAAGCACAAAGCTGGGCAATCGCTGGTTTTACATCCACGTCTCTTTTTCATCTTTCATTCGCTACCCACGCAGGTGCGGCCTGCGACAGGCGCGGGCGTTATGCTTGTCGACAGGAAAACGAGGTTCACAGCGAGGGGGAAGCCCATTTACCGTGAGCTTTACCCTCTTCCTGTATTCAATCTTGATTTGGTCCCCTAAAGCATGCCACGTCATCCCTTTCAACGGCATCTTTGGCTTCGGTCCCGATTACTGATTCCTCTTGACCCCGCTCTGTCATGATACTGTGTCTGTCTGGGAAAGGACATTGGCTTCGAAGCAAAATCCCCTCGCCCCCACTTGCCAGGGACATCCCGTTAGCTATTGAAACTCTAGGCGGTGTCTTGGCCAGTCTGTCTTTGTCACAAAGTCTCCCGATTTGCTTCTTTTCGCGAATGAGAAATCTATACAACAAAACTCTTAAGCGAAGGTAAAGCAGGTATAGGGGCGGTGGCTCGTCCATCTTCTGTTGGTAGCTCTTCTCTATTCAAATAGATTTTGAAGCGTGCAGATTGATGTTTGCAGACTTTATGGGCACGTCGACTTTCTCGGAGTACACAGTCGTGCACGAGGTCAGTGTGGCGAAGATCAACCCTGCCGCGCCGCTCGACAAGGTCTGCCTCCTGGGATGCGGCATCCCTACCGGTGAGGCTTTTTCCGCGCTAGATGTATCTCGCAGAAAGCTGGCAGAAAGGACTCTTTATAGGTCTTGCTAACCTGCAGGCTTCATTTCAAACCAGGCTCGGACATTGCTCGAGTACCGGAAGCGTTAGTGGCAGTGAACCGTGCACAATTTGGACACATACCTGAGAAGGACCCTTCGTGGGATCGAAAGCAGTTCGCATGCGGAGTGGGTTAAAAGTATGACTGCCCAATGTCTTTTAGTTGCGTACCAATGAAGTGACGTGATTAATCTTTCCGCCTGCAGGTCTCGGGGCTGTTCTCAACACTGCCAAGGTGGAGGAAGGGTCCAGCGTCGCAGTCTTCGGACTGGGCACGGTTGGCCTTGCAGTGAGTACTGCGCCGTTTTGAATGTCGTTCCTTCCGTATTTTAGGCAGACAACTCTGCCATCATCCAGGTTACGCGTCTCAGAAGGAGGAAGCAAAATTGCGGTCCGCTTTTAATCGTTTGATCTGTCAAGGCGTGGGTTCAAGGAGGCTGTCGGGTTCGTTGAGGTCCCCAATCGCGATCTTATGATCGGCTGATGTGATGGACTTCGTTCTGTGATCGTACGTGACATGGGCTCTTCCCGGGCTCTTTTGGCTCTTGAACCGTTTGTTTACTTGATCTTGAATCGTCGCTCAACCCGCTTCCTGCAGGTCATCGCGGGCGCGCAGATGGCCAAAGCAGCTCGCATCATCGGTGTAGACATCGACCCCGCAAAATTCGAAACGGGTGAGCACCTCGGAGAGAGGGGAAGAAGGGGAGGGGGAAGGGGGGGGTCCGCAATCGGCGGAAAGAAGGTGTGGGCCGGCAAAATCAAGGGAGGTATCCTCTTTTGCTGCACTGAAGTTTAGAAAAAGAGGACAGGAAACCAACTCCTCTTGGAGAGTCTGTGGTTCTGGCGTGGTATTTGTCGAAGCGGGCCTGCCAATGTTGCGCCGAGGTTGGGAAGTTTCGGTTGCAGATTGCTGGGTTGAGAACCGTGTCGCAATATCTGTGAGTCGCTCAAAGCTGGGACAAGGTGTTCGCACCAAAAGTGCTGCGATGGTCCGCTAACCGTTCTGTCAACCCGTGCTGCAGCGAAGAAGTTTGGGGCTACGGAGTTCGTGTAAGTCCTTGTCCCTCCTACTTGGAAATTTTTGGACCGGTAATCTGATGCTTCAAGCGTTATAAATCCTGTAATTTCTGTTCCACTCGGGTAGGGCCCGTAGGAAGTTACGGATTGCAGAGTCCACCTGCAGGCCATAGATCTTAAACCAGTGCATGTGTTCGCCACCGTTTCGCCTCCTTGTAGACCTCTTTTCATTCGGTTGAACGATCGTATGAGAGGGCTGGAGGTTCCGGAAAGATTGGCTGGAAAACAAGGACATGTTGGATTGAAAGAGACGGAGTCGAGCGACCAGAAGACGGGAAAGAGACGAACAGTGAAGCAATCTAGAGAGGTTGGTTGAAAAGAAAAGTTCCAGGCCTCAGCTTGTATGGCAGCTGTGTACTACAGCATATTTTAGGTGTGCTGTTGTGGTCGTTGTCCACAGTTGCAAATTCCTTCCTTCTCTGTTACGTGCAGAAACCCGAACGAGCACGAGGAACCGATCCAGCAGGTGAGCCTGTTCTGCGATCATCTTTCTTTCTAAATATCAGTGATGCAAGCCCAGGCCCAGAAGTATGTAGCCGACTGCAGGGAATCGGGCCCCCCTCGGATCTGTCTGATATTGACTTGCTTAAGATTAATACGCACAACCCATCCCGATGACGTTTGCCTTCCTCTGCCCTTTCAAAATGGCGCTCATGCGCCTCGTCTCGCAAACTTCCACGTGACATATATTACAGCACGGCTGTTAGACCCCTTCTTTGTAGACGGGCAGGCTCGGCAGTTGCTCTTGAGGTGGCCCGATTCTTCCCCTCTGACCGTCACGTCGGCCGCTGCGGTTTTTTGTTAGATGGACGGATCTCAGGAAAGCCCGGAACAACATCGTGGTATATTAGGCGGCTGTTAGCAAAGATCGTCCTTAGTTGGCCTCTTGCTAATGCCGATTGTGACCACAACTTCTTTCATTACACATGTGTGCATCACTGAACCAATCCGCGCGGTTGCAGGTTATTGCTGACCTCACCGACGGGGGAGTCGACTACAGCTTCGAGTGCATCGGCAACGTCAAGGTGATGCGAGCCGCGCTGGAGTGCTGTCACAAGGTGAGAACCTTCAGAAGCGTTCTGCGTTGCTTTTCTCGGCCCCTGGTCGATCATTCCGATGAGCCTTCGCCCTACCTAGCACCCGATTCATCCCCCTCACCCGCACTGCCTCTGTGGAGAGCCCCTGCTGGCGTCATGCTGACAAAATACCAACCCCAAAGAGTGAGACCCTTCATCTGTCTAGCCCTCTCATCTCTTTTTCAACTCATCCAACTTCGCCCGTGAATTTTCAGAGTCTCTTGGAAGCAATCACCATTCACCAAGAAACGCAGTTCCTAACGTCATGCGAACTGTTCCTCCAGGGCTGGGGCACGTCGGTGATTATCGGCGTAGCGGCGTCGGGCCAGGAGATCGCGACACGGCCGTTCCAACTGGTGACGGGGCGTACCTGGAAAGGTACCGCGTTCGGGGGGTACAAGAGCCGAACGGAGGTGCCGGAACTTGTCGAGGGTTACCTCAGAAAGGTGGGCTCGCAAACCCGAAAGTAATCTTAAGACAGACCGGTAAATCTTTTGGAACCGATTTTGGAGCCGCTTGACGACTCTCCATTCGCCGGGCAGCTCTCTTACACGACACGGATACAGGGATTCGTCGAGATTCATTGGGGAAGGTACGTCGCGCGTTTGCAGTCGGCTGTAGTGCGTTCCAGCCAGCTGAATGGCCGTTTGTTGCGTTTCCGCTTCGCTGGGCCACCCGTTGTTGGACGTCATATGGCGGAGGACGTCATGTCTTACGGAGCCAGGACGCAATTGAGGTTCTGAGAGTGTATGAGCGTGTGCTCGTCGCTCGGTGGTTTATCTTTCTGCTGCGGACTGACTGAATTTAGCCTACCAGATACCTGATGCGAGCAGAATAGTGACTGCTGACAGATCGACGGAGGGCGATGGAGTAGTCAAGAGGCACTGAGGAGGCGTTTCCGCAAACGATACATCGTTGCATTCAAACATTGGTAAACAGAGCCTATCATAGCAGTGATCCTTTTGGGGCTGATTGCTCTCGATAGCCGGTGTATCAAAGGAGCACCACTTGTCGTCTATTCCGCAGGAGATCAAAGTCGACGAGTACATCACCCACAACTTCCCGCTCTCGCAAATCAACGACGCCTTCAAGCTGCTGCACGAGGGGAAGTGCTTGCGCTGCGTCATCCATCTTTCGCCCGAGTCGAAGTAGAGGGAACCCGAACGTCAAAAGCGTGATAAACCAGGAGCGTCCTCCCAACACAGTGCGAGTGCTTTTCGAAGTGCGAGCAGAGTTGCTGTAGTTGTAGAGCAGTAGCTTGTAGTTGCTCCAATTATTGACCCTGGACCAAAAATACGCCTCCGATGGACACAAGGCGTTCGAAGCTCTATAGAAGATGTCCGAGCATGAATTGCATCACGTCAGCGCATGGAGGTCCTTAACTCTTTGCAGCAATTTGTATCCAAACTGATCGGATTGCACATGTACCTGCTTTCAAGTCAATTTGCGTCATGATGTGACCCAGCTGCATAAGTGTGACTATTTAGTGGTACGCTTCGCGCCGGAAGTACGTCAAAATGATTCTTAAGAGCCGGGCTCGAGTCACGTGACCGAATAAAGCTTTACTATCATGTACCTCCGCGGGCCAGAGCTAGTCGAGCACGGGCGTAAACGTCGAGTGCACGGTGCAGCCAGAAGAGTATATGCTGACGGGACGGTCACCTGCAATCATGAAGCAGACACTATAACACGGGATGCTAAATCTCAGCCCATAGCTCCGGCGAGTGAGTCCGAGTCAGCTTAATTAGCATAACTAAATGATATAGGAAAGAAGGACTTAATTCAACAATACATATGCGCCAGGCACATTGAGGCAAGCGCGGGCGGCTGGCACCAATGATGGACTGCACATATTGAGCTAGAGCCATATATATGATACCTTGCCATGCAGGCCTTTGCATCCGAACGTATCTGATAAACATGGTGACAGTATGTAAGAATGACCATCACTTTTTTCCAACCCGTTTCGTGGGTTAGGCTCGGACTATCTGACAATCATATGATGAGCACCTGTTGACTCAGCCTCCATGACAATGCTTGCCATGACAAACATGTCCACAATAATCAGTTTGGCGCTCTGTTTAAGAAACACTACTAGAATAGATTCGCACGTTGTTCGAGCGACGTCACTCCTCATTCGGATAGCCAAGGAAGCTGTGCGCAGACAAGTTTCACACACGTTTACAAATCAGATTGAACGAAGCGTCCTCCTTCAATCAATGCAATCGATGCTTGACAAATATTGAAACAGCGGCTTATGGACATCAGCTGACTCGTCGACAAGCTTCCTTGTGGCCCGCCTTCCATGCTTTCTTTTGGCACTCTGCAATACATCACACGAAGTTTAGTACATCATGAGCTTGGCAACTGATTGCGCCGACAGCGTATTAGACGGGTGTCGAGCGGACCCTGAATCCTGTGAAGCCGAGAAGAAAAGAGAAAGTCACATCCAAACCCAGTCGCTGGAGGTGTACGAGTAACATACGTCATTTGGTTCTCAAAAATAAAGGCAAAGTAACCTTTACATCATGAAGCGGAAACAAAAGATCCCCTTGGATCAACAAAAGACCAAAATTTATCTCAAAGCTCTGCTCCTTAAATCAAGAATGGATTGCCAAGCCCTCAACAACAGACGCATGAGGCTAGCTTCAAGCTTTCAATCAAAAGTGGATGAGTACCTAGATCCGAACAGGTGGGATGCCATTCTGCATTCTCACGTCATGTATTCATCTCTTCAGGAAATGGAATCTCGCTTGACCATGTGCCCAAGTGCAGCTTTGGGTTCTTTGACGAAGTTCAAAAAGGTTAACCAACCTACCCGGAACGCCGGAGAGCTCGTTTAAATGCAGACTTGAGATCTCACCTCGCCCGCAGTAAACAGCGAGCTTGCAAGCTGAGCAGACCCGAAATTCCCCCGGTTTCGTCTCCTCTTTTTCGCACCCCGGGCCAGAGCATCTTCTCGCAGACTTCCTGCTCCGTGCAACCAAGCCCGTTCTCATCGCCTCTTCAAATGCTGCTTTCTGGTACCTTGACTTATTAGGAAAGACGTAGAGCGTCGGATCTCCCGGGGTGTCTGCTGATAGTATCGCTCGCAGCTGCTTTGCTATTTCTACCACAACCGGGTCTTTCCGCGCTGAGATTTCTGTCTCTTGTTGATCCACAATCACGTCAAACGACCCGTGCTTTAGTATGCAGGCGAAACCAACCAGAAAACGGTGGTCTGAAGGCTCCAAAAATTCTCCGCACAAAACCAAAGCCAGCACCGAGGATCTGAGGGGGGGACTTTTGGGAAAGGGCCTGGAAGGGCCCCCTGGCAAGCGGACACAGTCGTGCAAGCACTTTTGTAGAATCCTGATGGTCCAAAGAATCTCTATTTTCTCAGAGGGGTTGTGAAAGACCTTGGTTGCGAAAAGAAGGAGGTCTGACTTCAGGGCATGCCCGTCGAAGTCATTGCAGACAGCTTGGATGAGGCAAACAACCCGGCGGATAGCGTCAGTAAGACACTGCGGAGAGTCTGCTTCCAAAGCGTACTGCAATACTGCAGTAAAAAACCCCGTGCTCTGAGCTGTCTCTAGCGCGATGTTTTCTTGCAGAAAGAGCTTCTGGAGCGTGCGGACAATCGCATCTCTGGTCTCCAGGTCTGGTCGCTGCTCAGGGAACTTCTTTCGAAGCTTGGACAGAGTCTCCATCTGGAAGATTGTTCTCAGAAGTAATGGCAAGGCAGGAAACTCCTTCAAAATGAAATTGACGGTACGTTTGTCAATAGCCAAGCCAAAAAGAGCCTGCAGGTATGTGACCGGCTTGAGAAACACAAGAGACACGTTGCGAGAAGTACCAGAGCCTACATTTCTTTCTAGCTCTTTAGGATCCGAGGTCAGAGTCCAAGACTGCCCTGCCGCAATATCTTCCAACCCCTGCTTGATCGGCTTCATGATGCCGCTCTCCAGCACAAATGCAGCGGTGTGAACAGCGCTTTCCAGCACGAATTGATCTGAAGCCAAGTAGGTCAAGAAGATGTCCTTCAGACGCCTGACAGCCAAGAAGCTGGTGGTATCATCTGCTGACTGAGCGTTGCTCAAGATCCGCTGCAAGACCTGTGAGCCTTCCGGTCTCATGAGATCAAGATCCTTCGGGAACGGTTGATAAAGTTGATGCAATACGCCTTCGTTTACGGATCGGTAGGCTGCCATCGCGGATCAGAATGTCTGCAACCAAACCGGCGATTCTTTGCTACATTTTTTCATCTTTAGTCCGCTGGTGGCGTCTCCCTCTTCAGGTAAAACTTTGAGCTTCTTCAGTGGAATACTCTTTGTTGTTGCGATGCATGAAGCTCAAATGCGTGAAGATTTTATGTTTGATCACGAGGAGCGACTTTGCAGAGCGCAGGTTGCATGCACCGCACCGAGGTTGGCCACCAGGTCTTTGTTTTTAATGAGTCGTACCACATCTGCTCTGAGCACTGCCCCTCCCTGCAAGGTGAAGCTACATGCAGATACATGAGGCCAAGGCAATCCTTTGGATTCTTGAGAAATCAGCAGGCTCCTCTTAGACTAGTGAAAGGAACAAGTGGCAGTTTCTCTACCTATCGGACCGCGGGTCCTCCGCGTTCCACCGACCAAGAGGCCAATATTCTGAGTGATCAGCGCAAACCCAGAATGTCGGTGTCATGGATCAAGGTAAGCGCCGTAAGGGTCAACTTTTCGTGACAGCGAGGGCCTGGGGACGATCAGCTAGGGGGTTAGGGCGCCAGGCTAAAATGGTGTGTTCGCAGAATGTGCATATAATTCCTTGCGTGCATGTGTCCTCTCGTAAGCGATAAGGAAATGATCGGAGAAAGCAAGAGGCCTTGATTTTAACAGAGAGAAGATAAGGTCGACTTTGCAGTCGCTTTGCTACCTTACTGCTATGATCTGCCATGCGGGCAAGCAACTGCATGCCTGGTGGATGAAGGACTAGGCATGCCGAATGGAACCCGAATACCGGCTATCTCTTGCAAAGGCATCAATCTTCTGGCGTTCGAAGCATCAGCCGTTCAATCTTCGATCAGCGGAATCTCATGTTAGTTAGCATGAGCTATGCCGTAGTCCACAAAGACGGGCTATAGCGTTTATATAAAGCATCTTCATGCTCACAATGATTGCCATTACGTTCGAAGGGTGCAACGATGCAGGTTCTATGCAGACGCGGGCTCCAACATTTTTGAGAGACCTAGAGATCGGTCTCTGCCCAGTAACTCAACCACGTCATCTATGTATACTTTCCCCGTTTTAGAGTCCGTGGCAGCTTGGAGCAGTTCCGCGGCTTCCTCCTCGCTGAAAGGGTGCGTGCTTGACGACATGACCAGATTCTGCACAGAGACGCATGAAAGAAACGCCGTTCAGTACAGCGAACGACTCTTCGGATGGACTTTGAAAATGCAGTCGTGCTAGCCTTTCAAAGCTCGCTCAGATTCTTGAGCACACGAGCTGCCACATGCCAGCGCACTTCGTCGTTACATAGGGGAGCATCTTAGGACCATGTTTAGGCCATTTTTCAAAATGGGTCTAGCTGGACCCGATCTGTTCTGCATGATACGGTATACTGAATCTCTATTCTGGCGGGCTGCGTTGACACACTGGGACCAGCGTACACAGCTCGACCTTCAAGATTCTAAAACGCTGGATGCACGTATGCGAGCATGGATTCAAGTACTTTGGCTCCAAGCAGAGCTCATATCTCGATCCACGCGCTCTGATAAGCCACAAGCAGAATTGAGAAGGGCTCTCTTTCCCACGCGCTGTTCTGACCACTGGTACTACGAAGCAACGTAAAGACGGCCTCACCTTTAGTTCTTCCGCTTCGAAACAGCCTTTGTGCCCAGTATCGACCGCCTGGAACGAGAGGCAGACATTGCGCTTAGTGAAGGATGCACTCTCAAAGCTGGATAATCGCTTGAAACAGTATCGAAGAAGCTCTGACCATCGAATCAGATGCAAAACTGCTGTGCGCAACATGCCACGTCCCAAAGCATCTTCGCGGCTACTTCTGCGTTTTGGAAGTCTTGTCGTATGGGGGTATGAAATGCTGGCCTCTGATGATCGACCGCTCAGGTCAAATGAGATCCTGCTCTCAAACCGTTGGATATCCTAATCGTGGTCATGCCTTACCCGAAGAGCCTTTAGAAGCGTTTCTTTCGGGGTTCGCCGGAATTCTGCTGGACGCTGTGATACAGCACGCCGCACAGCATACTCCAGCTTTTCGAAAGTCACTGTTGGTGGTCCCTTGCTTTTTGGAGCATCAGCAACCGGGGTTCGCATCTGAAGGAACGAGAATGTACCGCTATTGAAGCGCAGATGGTTGTCTCCAACACGCTTTAAGGGCTTGTTCCATAAGGATATGCAGATGCAGCGAATCAAGGACCAAACCCATGATGATTCCATGGATGGCGGTTACAATAATCTCAAGAGCTGTGCCGGAATTGAGAACTGAGTGGTAATCGAGTGAAGGTGCAAATCTAACGACTGCTGCCCCATGTAACGCTTGCTGGCTTCTGGCACTCCCCTCAGTACAGGATCTTGTGAAGGCAAAGGATGGGCTACTCCTTAAAACATTCGGATATGTAGAGATGTCTGCTTCACTTGTGCGTGCATGGCTCCGACAACCGTGTCATTGCTTCATTGACCCACCTCAGCCAGCAACTCCTCAAGCTGTGCCTCCGTTGGATTCAGACCAAGTCCACGTATGAGTGTAGGGACGTCTCTGCACAAAGCAAGATGACAACCATCTAGAACATGGGAACCAGCTTGTACCAGAATTGTCGCAAGTACAGAAGTGTGTCGCAGTCACTGACTCTTCATACCAAGTAATGCATTGTCGCAGCTTCCAGCGGAGCTTATTCAGTTCAAGGCTCACTTTTCTTCGACCTCTCCCTTTTTGTCTCCCCCCTTGAGCTCAAACAAGGTGAACACCTCTCTGATCAGCGTTTCCAAGTCAGGAGGCAGCCGGGGTACAGCTGGTGCCTCGTCTTGCGCTGGACTCGCTTCTCCTGCATCATCTTCAACAGCTGGACCAGCTTCGAGGGGCTCGCTTGGCTGGCTGGTTTCTGGAGCTGACATTTTGGACTACCCAGACTATATCGAATGAAAAGGACAGCGAAGAAGAGACGCAAACGTTCGAGATTTGGAGTTTGGGAGTGTCAGGGCTTTGGATGCGTACGCAGTTGTCAAAGCGATGGTCGAACTTTTGCAACTGAAGTGAGACCGTGCCTCAGCCTTGCGGCGCAGCTTACAGCTTGCTGCAGTATTTCGCCTGAAGCTTTGCAGAATCAATCGAGTTGGCCCAGCTACAAACTTTATTAAACGATGTCAAAACATGTCGTGTACATGAATTTCACCAACAAGAGCCTATACCTGTGTATTGACCAGCAGCAATATCCTGCAAGACATGGACCTTGAACCTGCCTTGAACCTGAGTTCTGTGTCAAGTTCTGACTCCTGAGTCCTGACCCTTTTCCCGGCCCCAGCAGTGATGAATGTCTGATGCCAGCAGCTAGTGGACTCTGGAATGTGATCTGCGCCCCAGCTTTCAAACCGTTTTTCTACATTTTTGCGCGCGCGCATGGATTTGGGTTGAGACTCTGCTGCACATGCCCCAGATCCGCCCTGCCCTCAGAGGCACGGAGTCAAGGCTCAAACAAACCTAACCCGACGTTTTCAACCTGCTCGTAACGTGCCTGAGCTCACAGAGCTAATGTGCTAGCTTGCGCTTGTGGCGCCCATTCCAGTTTCCAGCTCACAAGTAATACACTTGTCTATGAGTTGGGACGCATTCAACCTCAAGAAGAAAGACTTTGATTGGACGTCGATCTACGTATGCAAAATCCTCTGCAGGGACCTTTTGCATGGCGCTTCCATCTCTCCAGGGTGGGCCTGATAAGAGAAAGCAAATTCACGGGTGTCGGCAGCTGCTTTTCCGCTGCTTGCACATGTGCAGGGAATGCTAATTTTGGAGCTTGAGTGGTAATTACACGCACAGACTCTATGGTTGGCGCCATGGAAAGCTCAAATCAGCTTGCGGCGCTAGTGTCTGAGCTTGAAGGGCTGGTCAGCAGTGGGCCTCAAGCCAAGGCTCCGGACCCGCTGGTCACCTTTGACCTCCTGACAAAGCTCCTTTCTTGCCTGAAGACCCAGGATAAGGTGAGCTGGTTTTTGATACTCAATAGAATGCAACCCTCGTGAAAACAGCAGACCGCATGTTGTGCGTCCAAAGTAGAGGTCTACTCCAGCGCGCGGTAGCACTGTCACCAGTCCCTCTCGTAGGCCTCTTTTCCTTTGTATGAGAAAGCGTTTCTTGAAGTTGCTAGATCATCAAAGTAGCAACCAGATTTGATGAAAACCCTAATTTTGGAGACCTCTGGTTGACAATCTGGATCATGGCACCGATTGGTTGAAGCTTGAGAAGCTGTAGTCTTATTGAGGGTTTGCTGGCCTTGTATGTAAAGTTGCTGAAACTGGATTGTCTGGTTAATCGAGTATCTCGCTCAACTTCCTGGAGTGCCCCGAACCTTTCTATGTCCTACTTCTGCATCAGACTACATCGATGGACGCACCATGTGAAGGGTTTCTGCATTCGCGAATGCACACCAATTTAGCAAGTAGCTTAAAGATCGCCCACTGCCTTTGTTCCCTTTCTCTAGGTAGTTAAGATGGTATTCTCGGCTTGAGCGAGGAGACTGAAGATTTGAGCGTTGAATTGGAACCAGATTTTTGCATTGCACAATGGCTTTCAGATCCTTGCATTTTGTAAGTAGCAGGTACATGGCCATGCAGATTGTTAGTGAGTTGAAAGACTAGTAAAGCTTGCAATCCTGAAGGTCTTCTCTGAATCATAGTGCTCGGTTACTCGCAGGACTCAATTGCCAAAGTCCAGCGGCAATGCGAGGACAAGTTAGAGGCGTTGCTCCTTCTGGGCCTGCGACCTCCCAACCGGCGCCTCGCCAGCCAAGCCATGGTCCAACTGATCAGCAAGGGGGAGAACATCTCAATCTACTCCAGAGCAAACGGTATCCAAGGATGGCTGTCTGACTTTGTGGACAAGAAGAAAGATCCTGCAGCATATATAGGTGAGTTGGATCAGGGCAGTGAAATATAACAATTGCAATGATGTTGAAGATGATTATTGAGTGTGGTGTGTTCGTAATGACATGTCTAAAGTGAAGAGCCCTGTAAGGAGCAAAACACTTAAAGATGCAGCTTAGAGGAGCAATCGGTTGCTCAAAAACCTCTAAACTCTGAGCTTGGCACCTTTGTCAGCTGGGAGCTGCAAGTTTCACTTTATTCTTTGACCCTTTGGGGCTCTGAAACCAAGCCTATCTTGGCTTCTGCCTGCAGGTGCGGCACAGTGCCTGGGCGCGTTGATGCGCATCTTTGGTCAGAAGCTGACGTCGAGCCTTCAGGAGATTGCCAGCATTGTTGGCAAGTTGATGAAACATCCAGATGTGAGCAGGCATCTTTCCCCTTCTTTTCTTCGCAAAGCGCTGTCAGCTGCAAGCACAAAGCATTTGCGGGGTTTAAAGATGGGTTGTGAAAATTCGAATCCAGCCTTGTGCTGAAACTATCTCCGGCCTTATGTTGTGAGAACCTCAGCGGGGACCATATACATTGTTGGCAGCTTGGAACTATTTGGGACAAACAACTTGGCTGAGGCATATGAACAAGGGCAGCTCAACGAGGTTTGCAATCCTAGAAAAGAAGTTGATCGAGGGGCTCTCTTAAAACTTTCTTGTCGGAACAGGTCTTGGTGCGCCATGCGGCTCTACAGCTCCTGCAAGACGCCATGGAAGGCACTGCCGGTGGGGGCTCCGCCACTGCGCACACAGAGGCCGTCAGAGTGGTGACTCGCATGGGGGCCGGAGACAAGGCCCCCGCTGTTCGCGCCACCGCCGCGGGCTGTCTTCGAGCAATTGCACGAGCTGGGGGGCCAGGATTGCACGGCCCGGGACTCGAAAACGCTGCGTCGGGATGCGTGAAGGGGTTGGAGGACTCGTCCCAAGCGGTGCGGGATGGGTACGCGGCGGCCCTGGGGGCTCTGGTCGCGCTCGGGTTGAACCCCCAGGCGCAGGTGCAGCCTAAAACGAGGGGCACGCCGGTGCCGGCCAAGACGCTCGAGGGCGCGGTGCAGAAGTTTCTGGTGGCGCCGTTCGTGAAGGCGGCGGGGCCGCACGCTCGGGAGACGCGCATGGGGCTGGCGCTCGCGTGGGTGGCGTTTCTGCAGTCCATGCATAGCACGTACGGTCTGCTGGACACGGACCTCATAAGCTATGGCACGCAGGCAGTGGAGATGCTCAAGCCGGGGGGAAAGGGAGCGGCTGCGCCAGAGCCTCAGGCGCTGGCGTGCATCATTTACATAGTGCGCGTCGGCGTGGTGGAGCAAATGGGGGAGGTCGCGCAGCGGGAGCTCACCACGCAGCTGATTAAGCAGCTCCCTGGCGCGGAAGCATGCGCGCCGATGCTCATTGTCATGCTTCGGACGCTGGCGCACCTTTTGGACGTCCTCGGAGAAGTGTCGCTCTCCACCCGCGAAGCGCTCGACGCAACCCTGACCGCGATCTTGAACAACCCGTCGGCCGCAGTCCGTGTGGAAACCGCGAGAACGATCCGAGCGCTCGCGCTGGTAGACCCCGGGTGCGTGAACGGAATGATGGACTGCGGCGTCACGCTGATGCGTGCGTTACGGGAGTCGGTTGCGGGGGCGCGGGGAGAGCATCTCCGGGCGGATCTAGATTCGTTGCACGGGCAGGCAGTCATGCTAGCGGCGCTGCTGGTGGCTGCGCCAAGGCTGCCCCTGGGGGTGCCCTCGAGGTGAGAGCGTGCCTGATGAGGTCAACTAGATGCTTCGCTTGCTCCATCTTGTAAGGCCGGGGTTGGACTCGAAAAGAAAAGAAGGGTTTGATTACTTTCCCTGGATGCTCTGGTTCTGCGGTCCAACGTCAAGGCTAGCCTTGCCAGCTTCATGTGGAGGAAGGTCTACAAATATGTTGGCTACTAGCGAACGAAAACACGTCTTTCGGGCTTCTGCTAGTTTGTGGGCAATGCACGAACATCATTCAATGCTGGAACTACAACTTGTCTAAGAAGACACCAGTCTGTGTTTTGACCACCGTATGACGCTGAGCTATTGTCTGCTCCCAGGTTGGCCAACTCCATCTTCGAAGTCGCTCAGGAGATGGTTCTGCAGCCTGTCCGCAACCCGGTCGCCACCAACGGCGAGCGCGAAGTCGGGTGGCTGCTCATCGCCGCTCTAGTGGCTTCGATGTCCAAGGACGAGCTCGAAGAACATGCCATCGGCTTACTCGCCCTCTGGGCGATCCCCTTCGGCGGCAACAGCGCCGAACGCGTGAAGAAGGTCGACCCCGCTCTCCAATCAGAGATCGCCACGTGGGTCGCCGCAATGGACGCGCTCGGGGCGTTCATCCGCCACTGCATCGCCCCGCTCGTCAGCCGGAACGCACCAAATTCCGCAACCCTGCTGCAGCCAGTCCTGGGATACCTCTCCGGTGCGCTCCAGTACCTGTGCTCGCCCGTCCTGCAAGACGCGGCCGCGCTTCGGGCCAGCATGGAGCAGCTGACAATCCGGACGTTCGACGCGTACCGGGCGCTTCCGGACGCGAACCTGTACAAGATCGACCACGTGCCTCTGCTGTCGATCTGCACACTGCCGTTCCGGGACGCGGCGAGCACTCCCTCCAGCTCCTGCCTGCGGACGCTTCTGAACCCCGCGGACGCGTCGCTCGGTCCGTGGATGCCCGGACGGGACAGCTTCGAAGACGAGCTGCGCGCCTTCGAGGGCGGGTCCGACGGTCTCTTGCCCTGCGTGTGGGCCGCGGAAACGCCGGCTTTCCCGCAGCCGCTGTCGCAATCCGTCTCGCTGGTCGACGCGATGCTGCTCTGCTTCGGGACCGTCTTCGCGACGCAGTCGGAGGCCAAGAAGAACGCGCTGCTCGACCTGGTGGTGACGTCACTCAAGTCGGGGCGCAAGCAGCCGTGGCGCGTCGCGAACGCGGCCAACATCGGCATCGCTCTGCTGGGCGGTTTGAAGGCCGCCTCGGGACGGGGCAAGGAGGTCGCCGAACCGGAGATGTGGAAGAAAGCGGAAGCGCTGATCCAGGGGGTTCTCCAAGCCGACCCTAGCTCCCCCGTTCTGCGTCGCGCTGCCGGCGAGGCGCTCGGACTGCTGGCAAAGCTGGCAGATGACGCGTTCAGGGTTAGGTTAACCCGGTCGCTGATCTCGGAACTAAGCGTGGCTGCGGACGATCAGCACAAGGCCGGGATGGCGTTTGCGATCGGGTGCATTCACAGAAGCGTTGGTGGGATGGCGCTGCAGACGTTGGTGCCGGGGACCGTGCAAGCGCTGACAAACCTGGCGAAAGAGCCGGCAGAGGGGTTGCACATCTGGGCGCTGCACGGGCTGTGGCTGACGGCGGACGCGGCAGGGCTGGCGTTCTTCCCGCATGTACAGGTTAGAGCGTTTGAGTGCCAGTTTGTTTGCTGATATGCTGGGGTTGTCTTGCTCGTGACGAAGCAAGATGGTATCAAATGGGTATTGTGCCATTGCCAAGTCAAACACTAAGATAAACCTGGAGAAGAGTCCAAACCGCCACGACTGTTTGGCAAGAGGTTGTCATGCGTCCTTCTATCTTAAGAGCACAGTGTTAAGCTCTTGCCTCAGTGCACCAGCAAGTGACAACACACCGATACCCTAGACAAAAAGCTTTTGACCAGCAATGCCCGTTTACAAAAGGCTTTCTTCTTCCTAATTACCCACTCTCCTCTCTTGTGCAGGCGACCTTGTCCACGTGCATGGACGTCCTCATGTCCGAACCCCACTCGTCCCCGGAGCTTCAGCCTGCCGTCGGCCGCCTGGTGAACGCAATGGTCGCCGTTCTTGGGCCGGAACTGTCCTCTGGGAGCCGCGTCTTCTCGCGGTGCCAGTCGATCGTGGCAGACATGAGCACCGCAGAGGAGCCCACCGCGCAACTAGAGTGCGTGCTGTACGCGCAGCAGCTGGTGCTGTTTGCGCCGCAGGCGGTGCCGGCGCACAACCTGGTGGAGACGCTGCGGGCCACGCTGTCGTCCCGGCAGGTGAGTCCCGGTAACATCGGTTTCCTCTGGAACTTGTACCACCTTACATAAGGTTCAGAAACTGGTGGTTATTGTTGGAGACATTGAAGCGGGCTCATGGACATTATGAGGGCAACGCTGCCATGCCACAGGTTAGTTGCAAAGTCGTCTGGTCCCGAGTAGAGCTCGTCGAATTTGATTAGTTTGCTCCGTCTGTGACGAGGGGGCTTGAGGGAGGCTCCCCCGGTTTACGCTGCTTCGGGAACGGATCCCATAATATAAATCATCTCTTCAAAGCCGCGTGCTTGCTTGAAGACGCTCAACGGCAACTCGTTTCACAAGGCTGTCTGCCCGAATCGTCCGTCGTTCAGTGGAAGAAAGCGGGTAGCCTTGCTCTGCTACATGGTGAAGCAGACCCGGTAATATCTGCTGCTACCTGAGCCGGATGTTTGAGCTCTTGCCGACCGACGTCCAATTGTCATCCACCACATTCCCTCTGGATTTGTGATATTCTCCCTTGATACACGAGGCTTCGAGAATCTGGCACAGAACTCTAACATCGTATATAAAAGTAACATCGTATTGACAATCTGACTCTCTGCGGTCCTCTGCAGCCGTCGCTCCGCCACGCGGCCATTGCCACGCTGCGCCACCTGTCGGAGCGCGACCCGCTGTGCATCATCCCGGAGCGCATCGAAGAGGACCTCTTCGCGATGCTGGACAGCGAGACGGACGCCAAGATCACGTCCGGCGTCCGGCTCACCCTCGAACGCCTCCTCGAAGCCGCGTGCCCCTCGTGCCCCTCGCGCTGGCTGGGCCTCTGCAAGAACGTCGTTCTCGCGGCTTCGACGACGAAGTCCGCCGGAACACAGCCCAACTCGCCGACGGCGGGCAGTGCCGCGAGCCCAAAAGCGCCCGATGACGGAGGGCTTGGCGAGAACGACGAGGAAGGGTTTGGGGTCGTGGCGGCGGCGCCTGCCGGGGCCGCCGCAAAAGACGGGCCGAAGGCGGGGAGCAGTGACCAGGACCATTTGCCGCGGTACCGGACACGCGTGTTTGCGGCGGAGTGTTTGGCGCGGTTACCTGCCGCGGTTGGCGGGGAAGCGGCGCACTTCGATCTGGAGAAAGCGCAGGAGGCGAACTGGGCCGCCGCGGAGAAAGGCCTCGTCGGGACGGACTGGCTCGTTTTGCACTTGAGCGAGCTGGTGGGAATCGCGTTCCAGATGGTGACAGGGCCCCTCGAGATGCTCCGCCCCATGGGCGTAAACCTGCTCAACATCGTTTTGGAAAAGTTCGGCGCGACGGACGACCCCCACTTCGAGGGACACTTGCTCCTGGAACAGTACCAGGCGCAGCTTGTGAGCGCGCTGCGCGCGGCGTTCGAGCCGGGGGCCGGGCCCCTGCTGACGTCAGCGGGCGCGCGGCTGGCGGCGGTCGTGATCACGACGGGCGTCGCGGCCGGGGACCGGGGGGTGCTCCAGCGCGTTTTGACCATGCTGTGCACCCCCCTGGGAAAGTGGGACGCGCTGAGCCTGCCGTCGTACGCCGAGTGGGTCGGGTCCACCGTCAAGGTCTCGCTGCTCGAGGCGCACGCCCACGTCAAGTGCTTCGCGTGCGCTGACGTCAGCGGCGGCGACGTCAGCAAGAGTGACGGGGGCTCGACTCCCGGGACGCCGGTGGCCGAGGTCCTGCGGCCGCTGATGCGCCCGCACGGGGCGGTGGTCGCGCGATGTTGGGTCGGGCTGCTGCGGGACTACGCGGCGGGGCGGCTGCTGACGTCACCCTCGGCGGGGCGCTACCAGCCGTTCCTGCAGGACAGCCATTCGGCCGCCGCGAAGGCTGCGGTGCGCCCGCACTTGGAAGCCGCCTGGGTCCAAGTTTTTGAAGCGGTGACGATCGGTGTCAGCCCGGCCAACCAGGCGGCGCCAGCTGTCAAGTTCCGAAACGGATCTGAGGCAGGGGCGTGGGGGAATGTGATTGACAGCAAGGAGTTTGACCAGCTCTGGGGGATTGCGCTGGCGGTTCTCAGCGAGGGGGCCTTGTTGGGGGGGGGCGCGGCGGGCGGCGGGGCTGGCGCAACCCCTGCGGAGCTGCGCAGGGTAGCCCTACGGGGCCTCAAGTGGCTGTGCGCGCCGGCGTTTTGCACGCACGACATGCTGTCGACAGACTTGTGCCGAGAGCTTTTGCAGGTACGCCGCTTTCTTCGCTTCTTCTCTTCTGCTGTAGCGCCTTCATGAATGGCACCATTGCTTCGTCTGCTGCTTTCTTCTGTCTTGAGGAAGTGCTGCTTTCCTGGGCTTTTGATCGACTCCTGCTTTTATTCTGGCCTGAATATTGGCTGGGATGTCTTTCCAACCACAGCCGAGTACATCCTCGTTTGCATAATGCGTTCAAATGCTTGGATTGCGTTTACTGTCTTTGCTTCTTCTTTGCTTACCCTGTTGCCTCTTCTCAGCAAGGCCTCGATCTCTACCCACTTTAAAGCACTGTCCAGCTTCCATTATATTGTCGACGCCCGTTCCCATATCTTTCTTCTTCTCTCGATCCTTTAAAAATCCTACCTTACGGGTGCTTCAGACGGTTGCCACCTCCACCACTTGCTTTCCAGGCACTCTCCAGCCTCGTCGTGTCCTAAGGCTTTGACACGTTCAGATCCAAGTGTTATCAACTGCCATTCCTCATGCCTTCCTTTGAAAACCTACTTTTCAAGTTGCTCTAGACGATTATCAACTCCGCGCCTTGGCATTCTCCTCCAGGCCCTGTCCAGTCTCGCCGCGTCCGAGAAGGCCGCCCTTCAGCAGCCCATCCTCGAGCTCCTGGAACAGCTGACGTCATCCACCCCCGAGGACTACCTCAGCGTGGACTCGCTCCTTCGCGACTCCGCCGCCGAGCTCGGGCTCAGCGAACTGCGCCTGATCCTTGGGGCCAGTTCCGGTTCCGTTTCCGGTTCGGGCCCTGCGAACTCCGTCGACGACGCTTCGCTGCAGGCGGCGTACAGGGCGCTTGGCGCGCTCGCCGCTCGCGCAGGGCCCGACGGGCAGACCCGCCTCGTGCCGCAGCTTTTGGCCGAGGGGTTGGGGGCGTTGCAGAGCGTCCCCGTTTCGGGGGGGGCGCTGGCCGCGACCGTTGAGTTCCTGACGGCTCTCGTGGGCGCTTCGGGGGGAGAGAAGAGGGCGCAGATCGTGGGGGGATTGATAGAGAGTCTGGCGGAACTCGCCGAGAAGCAGATGGCGGTTCTGAGCGAGAACGCAGGGATTGAGAATCAGCCGAGCACGTCGCTGTTTGAGACGGGGACCGTTGCTCCCGTTTCCCCGGTGGCGGATGCCGAAGCGCGGCTTCCGATTGTGTTGACGGTCCTCGGAAACGCCGCGAAGGCGCTTTTGGGCGAAGCATTGGCGCCGGCTAAGCAAGCGGTGCTCCGAAGCATCGGGGTGCTGCGCTCGTGTTTGAAAAACCAGTCGACCGTGGCCCAGTCCATCGCTCTGCAGACGATGCGAAACGCGCTGCAAGCAGCCGCCGCCGGGGGCGCAAAGGACCCCCCCACGGGAGAGTGGGCGCGCGCGCTCGCTCGGGAGCTCACCCCGGACGTGTGCGGGGTGGTGCACGCCGCCAGGTCAGCGCTGACGTCAGAGCCCGCCGCCGCGTCAGCGATGACGTCGGCGTCGGCCAACGTCCTCGGGGACTGCCTGAAGGTGCTCGTGCTGCTGCACTCGCTGGCGCAGGGCGCCGCCGCGCAGGAGGGGGTGCTAGCGGTCCTGCTCGCAACCGTTATCGCCGCCGCGACGCCTCCCCCGGAGGGGCACAACGCCGCGTCTTCGGGGCTCGCGTCCCTGGCCGTGAAACTTGTTACCCACTTGGCGACGGTGCCCGAAACGGCCGCCCAGTTCAAGGCCGTGGTCGCGTCCCTCCCCCCCGAAACGAAACAGCAGCTCCAGGCGGTGCTGAGAGCCTCAGCGGGGCAGCCGGCCGCAGCTGCGGCGCCTGCGGAGCAAGTGAGGGGGGGGGTCAGCGCCCCCCCGAAGCTGGTAATCCCGCTGAAGGCGTTCGTACCCCCCCCCAGCACGGGAGCGGGGATCCGGGTCGTGGTGCCGCAGAAGGCGCCGAAAGCTGCGAAAGAAGAGGACCTCGACGGAGACTGGGACGACGACGAGCAGTGGGGCGAGGCCAAGGATGCCACGTCAGCAGAGGGTGCCACGTCAGCAGAGGGGGTCACGGCAAGTGCGGATGCCACGTCAGCAGAGCCGGCGGTGGTTAAGGAGAATGGGGACGTTACGGTAGCGTCTGCGGCGGACGAGTTTGACGAAGACGATTGGGGCGATGAATTCGAGTCGGCACCGCCGGCAGCGGAGCCCAGTAAGCCAGAGGGACAGGAAGCGGAGGCGGTGTTTGCTGAAGTCAGCGGCGCAAAGGAGACGAAAGCTGACGTGGCAGCGGAGCCCAGCGAGCCGGAAGGCAAGGAGGCGGAGGCAGTGGTTGCTGACGTCAGCGGCGGGAAGGAGACGGAAGCTGACGTCGACGAGAGGAAAGAAGAGGCGACTGACGTCAATGGGGAGCAAGAAGCGAGGGCTGAGAACGGCGAAGCTGTCAACGTCGAGGAGGGGTCAGGCAGTGGGATAGGCGGTGATGAAGGCGTTGAAGACAATTCCGAGGCGGAGCGAAGCGAGCGGATTGCTGAGGTCGCTGAGGGGCAGGCGGAGAGCCCAGAAGGGGATGAAGATATTGAGGCGCCTGCGGTGCTTAATCGGGCATCGCCTGCCGTTGAGGAGCTTACAGGAGACTCGAAGGTCGAAGCAGGGCCGGCGGAAAAGGGAGAAGTGGATGGGAAGGAGTCTGCTTCACGGAGGTCCAGTCGAGCAGATGATGAAGGTCAAGTGGCGGAAAGAGGAGAGTCGACGCCAGACGCACTGTCGAAACGAGCGTCCGAGAGCTGGGGGGACGAGTTTCTGAGCGCCCCGCCAGTTGGCGCCGCTGATGCGGATGCCGATGCGGTGCCGACGCCGGAGGCTCCGGGCGAAGTTCTGAAGGAGGAGATGGAAGGTCCCAGTTTTGCAGCGGAAAGTGCAGACAAAGAGGAAAACGCTGGGCTTTTGAACGGCAGCCTTGAAAGCTCGACGAGAGAGGCACGGACGTCGCACGAGGGCGCGGAGGAGCACGCTCAAACGGAAGCCGAAACGACGGCCAAGACCAAGCCGGTTCCGGTTGAGATTCTGCTCGAGGAGGCAGCGGAATCCATCGATGTTCCGACGGGGCAGACATTGCAAGCGCCGGCTTCTGAAAAGTCGAAGCCGAAAGCTGAGGGTTTGAAAAGCGGTGACGTGTCTCTTGGGAGCGCGGCATACGCCCGCGAACTGGAGCATGCGGCGGAAGCCCTTGCGAACAGCGTGGTTGAAGATGTTGTCGCGGCTGCGAAGAAGGTGAGCGCGGGTGCAGAAGGGCCATCCAACGGGCATGCAGAACACATGGAGCACGTACGATTTCCAAAAGACCAGATTGGCCTTAGCAGCGGAGCGTTGCCTTCTTCGGATAGTCTAGGAGTTGAGACGGGCGGACAAGAATCCCAAGATCTGAGTGCAAAAGCGGAGGAAGCGCCGTTGTAGTTGGACTGCTCTCCAATGCACGCTCACCGACAGCGGGACGAGCATTGGCGAAGAGATCGCAGAGCTACGCATTCAATTGACTGTTTTTGTGTATCTGGGAGCAAGGCCAAGGAATGCCCAAGCTGTGCCTAAAAGCCAACAATGTACTATAAAAACACCTTCCAACCGGCCCTTATACCGGGTGGATCCGCAAATCGTATGTTGAGGGAATCCCTTCTTGCCAGCATCACTCGCCTTTGAACACACGAACATCACGTACTGTCAATTCTAGCTTGCCATGTTAATACGGACTTGCGCTTACATATAAATCTACAATACAATAAGTTGGGAGATCTGCAATGATGTGCAGTTCTTCCGACATCAATATACTCATGCGAGCTAGCTCGCCCTTAATCCGGGTATGCATGCGTGCCAGCGGCCTCAAGCTCTTATGTGAGCCAGTGACGTACATTGCTTGGCGGGTGTACATGCATGTGCACGATTGGAAAACGGTTGAAACTCGATGATTGATATGACTGCACACTGACGGGCCAACAGCACCGAATGCATTCAATGCTTACGCACGTCAATCCGGCTCGAGCCAGACAAACGGTTGAAAAATGTCAACGTGCATGATTTTCAAATAAGTTCAACAAGAGAACTTGCAAGCATGCCGGACTATAGAAAGACACAACAAGAATCAGAAGAGTGACCGACTTTTGACTGCATCCGGTACTTCATGAACTCCGAATAACTTATATAAACGTATGTTTATTACAACACAGAACCATGATCGCAAGGAACCTACCATCTGCACATTTACTGGCACTCTACCTAGGCTGGCATTTTCTCCTTTTCCCCCTGAATCTCACAGACAACCGGCCTCGAATCTAACTCGAGCGGGCCTGGATGCAGCTACGCGCGTGCTTGTATCTAACTCAGCACTAGGGCGTTCGGCGCGGGGCCTGGTGGGCCGACGTTCACGACTCCGTATGTAAGTTGCCACGTGGGCGCCGTAGCATTGGTTGTGGCGTTGACGGATGGGAGGTATTGCCAGAGTTGAGTGAAGTAGGCTCCATAGGCGACGTTGTACTGCAATGTAAAACCAGCAGGCGTCTTAAGGCTGAAAGCACCCGTGAGCAACAAAGGCGTCCATGTCGCTAGACATATAAGCTGACCGCAGATACCCTTTTGGAAAGCAACACGGAGGAAGAAGCAAGGACAGGCCTATCCACAAGTCGCTAGCCACTTGCAGATGCAAATCTTCCGAGGTGGCAGGACAAGTGAACTACACGGAGCGTGGAATCCGATCAGCGAAACACATCGAAGAACAGGTAAAGTCCGCAGTCCTCTTTTGACAATCTCACTGTTGAGGACTTACCGCGAGTGCCGTGCCGAACAGCTTGGAAGTCAGGAGCACGGCCACGTTGCTCAGTTGCCGGTACGCCACGAAGCTTTGCGCCGTCCCGTTTGCGGCGGTGTTATTCCGTACTTGCTGGGCAAGGTTGATGACCATGGGGTCGGAGAAGTTGAGCCTGCGTCGGGACACGTGGCAGGTGTCAGGCCCTGACGTCAGAGATGCGCAAACCACAGCTGATGCGAGACATGCGCGCGCGCGTGCCAAAGAAACGCGCGACGGCTGGCTTACTTGGGGACTCTACCGAAATCTAGAGGGAGAAAAAGGGAACGTCACAACCTGTGTTACAAATGGGTTTACTTTTCGTGGACCCCCTTGTCATAGTAATGGCTGTTCGCAGACTCCAGAAGGACTCCAGTTGCTCTAGACTTTTCGCACCATCTCGGGCAGCTTATGGGCTTGGACTGACGGGTTCACTGCAGCCATCGGTTTGATGCATGGACGGACGGTGAAACTGTCTCGACACCTTCTCGAGAACCATCCGCAGCAGCTTCAGGTAACTGGACAAAACCACCAAGCATGGTCGATGCCAACCTAACAGCCCAGTGTTTCTGCCTCCCTGTATTGGCATGTCAACTTCGCGGTAAAGCTATTTTATTCGTGTTCCTATTGGCTAAACCCTTGCAACCTGCCAGCGTGGCATCAATGAGCATTGACCTTGAAGACCGAAAACCGTTGGCTCACCTTCTACTCTATCTACACCGTTGACTGTCAACAAACGATCGTCCGGGAGACCCTAACCTACTAGACATGCATCCTCAAACCCACTCTAACCCACTCCAACCCCCAAGTGCCCAAACACTGCCGCACCCAGAGGCCACAACTCAGACACATTGAATAACCGAGACTAACCCCGAAAATTACTCCCGGTTAGGGAGGCCATTTTCATTACTGCGAGGTTGCCTGGACAAACTGCACTGAATGGCGAAGCCTCCCTTCCAGAGCGATACAGCACGGCAAGTACACGACGAACCAGGCTAACCACTTTTCACACGCAAGGCTTCCGAAAGAAGAGTATTCACTCACGGCGCAGGGCCCGGAAGCGTGGCGATCGCGAACTCCGTCCCTGGCGCGACATATGGGGCCGTGGCATTCGCGAGAGCGGCGGCGGTTGCGTTCGTGCTTCCATTCAGGGGGGCCGCGGCAAGCGCCGCCAAAAACGCGTTGGAAGCGCTTACGACCGCCCTCTGAATGCTCGTGCTGTTTTCCGTGCTTGAAGTTGCGCTTGCGTTTGCGCCGACCGTGACGTTGGGCGCGTTTTGATAGACCGGCATTGTGGTGTTGACGATCGGGGCGGTGTCCGCGGGGGTGATGTCAGCAAACGAGACGGTCCAGCCGTCGGATAAGAGCCGCCAGAGCGCCGTGATGTATACGTTGCCCAGCTACAAAGAGGATGAGAAAAATATGGAGGATGCGTCCAGAGGTTGAATGTTTGGAAAGTTAGAGGTTGCGCACCCTGAGCGGAGTTGCTTTTCGAAGCTTAGAGGTTTGTAGTTTCAAATCCAGGAGCGCCCAATCCATGGAATTAACATTGAGAAGTAAGGACCCGTATGCAGCTTTTGAAGACTGTGCGCGTGGATTTGGAACGCGGCTGCGAAACACGTTCTTTCGTAGCTTCGTGATCAGACTTGTCAAGCCCCCAAGACATCTTGTTGAAGCGACTACTCCAAACCAATGGATATGAGAGCGTGAGATGCAAATGCGCACGTTCTTCAAACCTTGTCATTCGCATGGCAGCACACGACCCACCAAACGCACGTTTGTTTTACACCCCGGCTGATGCTCGCGCAATTCTCCGATGACTTTGAAAAGCAATGGAAAAGGCAAAATTTCATGCGCTTACGATAACAGCGATGACAGGGATCGATGCAAAAGGCAAATTGCATGCGCTTACAATACCAGCATTGAACGCGATGCAAAAGGCAGGTTGCATGTGCTCACCTGACCAGCGGCTAATATTTGCACTGTGATCGAGTTGTTCGCGTCGATTGAGATAAAGAGGCGATCGACTGGCTCAGGCAGACCGGTTGAGCCGGGAAGGGGGGATAACCTCCCGGAGAATAGAAGCAACGTGTTAATGTTGGACAACCTGCAGAGAGGAGACGCTGAAATCCTTTGCACGTGACTGGCTGGTGAATTTCTGTCAAGGTGATTATTCTTCCTCTCGTTACAGAACAGATTTGTATTGCGAAAACAATCGAAATGGTAGAGACAATGATTACATAAGGTACGATAGGCATGCTAGCAGAGAGGGAAATGAGATGCTGAGCGAGAGAAGGTGGGAAAAGTGGAGTGGGGGAAAGGAGAAGAAAAGAAGCATGAGTCCAAAGTGTAGACTGGGAGAGGATTTCTATGAGGGGGACGGATTCGCTGAGCATAGAGGTGGGCCGACGTTAAAAGGCGAAAATTAGAACGAGTTTTGTTCGGGAGGTCCCGAAAACAAGGGATCGATATGGATCTAAACACTGAGGAAGAAAGGGCGAAACAAAAACGGGGAACGAAGCTAAGAGGCAAATTAGTGGCACGTGTCTACTCTCCACCCTTTGAAAAAAGGCAGACTCCCAAGATTACAGGATGTGAGTAGAACGGTGGACAGGCGCTCACGTGAGCGGCGAGGTGAGATTGGGAAGCACCAGCTGCACGTCGGGGGTCACGAAGTTTGCGACCGCTAGGAAGTTGCCACCTGTCAGCGCCGCGACGAGCTTATCATTCTCTGCCTTGATAGCCTGGTACGCCGTCAGAGTGGCGTTGGTTGGGGTAACTGCAGAGGAATATAGACAAGCTTATTGACCTTGTGAGAATAGCATGTTAAGGATCAATAACCAGGTGGTTAGCAATAACCCCGTTTCGGCAGCAGGGTCTCGAACATACTAGGGAAAGGGCATCGATGAGCTGGGGAAGGCGCCACGGCGGCGCGCAATTGGGAACAGCGGCTTGCAATTGCAACACGGCAAAGGGCTGCTGCTCGTGGTTCACCTTGAACCAGATGCATCAACTTCACACGATCTTGACGTATTACTTCAAACAGAAGAGTCGTGCGAACATGGGGCTTGTTTGCGCAAGGGACCAGTTCCCTCAAACTCAGATGAACATGACTACCTGCCTCCTAATTTCTTGATTTCTCTTCCCAAAGCCCAAATTAGCAATCTTGCTTTGCCCCAGAAGACTCGTAGAGTCAGTTTTTTGACCGCTTCGTATCTCGGTGGTACTCTGTACTAGAAACGCTGAGAGTTCGTGAAACAAGCTGCTGCCTTGACATAAGCCATCGGTCGTTGAACACGCTACTTTTGACAGTGCAGCAAAGGGCCTGAGAGATGTTCACCTTGACATGTCCCTAAACTGGCAATGTCGGGAAGTATTGGCAGGGACGTACTGCTGGGGACACAGCTGCAAGAAAGCAGGAACACTGCTCTTGATTATATTAAAAAGGATGCGATGGTAAGAGATCTTTCAGTGTTCTTTGTGCAGAACAACAAGAACTTTCACAACTCCAAGGGCAGTGCCCTGGACCTGAAGCAGAAGCGACTAGACTGGAAAAGGTGGTGCAGCGCCCTGAGTGGAAATGCCCCACAAAATAACAACAACAACTGTGAAGAAGCCAGAAAAAGAACAAGGAGCAAGACGTGCGTGGTGTGACTACATTCTAAGTATTGCTGCAAAGTGCATAATGAAATCTGAAGAGGAGAAGGGTGTCTCTATGCAGGTGAAAGTACAAATCTCTTGTTTCTTTTAAATTAAGGACACAAAGTGGTGTAGTGCCCTGCAAACAACCTCTCAGGAGGCTAGCAACTAGAGAGGCTTGGACATGGTTCTACACTTGGTCCACGTCTGTTCGTTAGGAAGAAAGTTGATGGTGTAAGAACTTCCTTGCACAACTCCGCTGTCTAATGAAGGACACTGCCTCAAAACCGACATGGTTTAACCGTCATGGAGAGAATCACGTCGGGAAGATAAAAGGGGAAAGTACTGAGACAAGGTCTCTAGTTGGTGATGCGCACGTGAGTCCACTCGCACAAGTGATGGGGAGAATGTTGCCCCCTGAGCGGCACTCCTCTCCTTGCCCGACCACTGTTTGTCCTGCAGTAAGAAGAGGTGACAAAAGAAGTTCAAGTGCGCTCCACCAGTGCAGAGGCCCTCCTCAAATGAGAGTAATTAGCTATAACTGAGGGGAGTACCTCTTGTCTAAATTGCAACTTTTTGCTCTAAGCTCTACTAAATGCACGGGGGCAAAAAATTCCAAGGGCGAACACTGTTGACCAGTCCGCATTGTCAATTACTGACTTTACCTTCACAAATGCACAAGGAAATGACAGCTACTTGAGGGGAGAATTGTAGGTTCAAGCAAGAAAGGAGAGGCACATGATGTTCTTCTAGTCCAAGTACGTCAGCATTTTTACGCACGCAGGGAATATGGCAAGCGTGACGTGAGTGAAAAACTGAACCTCACCGTTCACCCCAGCTGCAAGCAGCAGGAAGGCAAGGGAGACTGCCCAGGCCGCCATGGTGAGTCCGTCTGTGGATTCCTCTGGGTTTAGGCGCCTCTGCAGCTGAGCAGAATGACAATTAGAGCTTTTTGGGGCACCTGTTCCAACTTTCAAGGTCATGCAGGGCACCAAACTTCGGCCACCGTGGCAGCCACGTGGGAATGGGTTTGCGTTACCTACCAGTGATTGACGACGTATGGAAGCACAATACCGGTTATCAGGCCCAGGGACTCCGTAGAGTTGGTACGTCAGGTGAAATTGAGTCCGAGTCGGGACTCGGGAGTCGGAAACCGGGCATAGTGTGCTGCATATGCTATGTACCCAAATCTACGCGCGCGGCATTTGCGGAAAAGAATGATGGCGCGCTAAAGAGAGCTTCATGCGCACCATTCAATCTCAAACTTAAAGCAAGAAGGTCCATTGTCGCCCTGAGACACGGCATTTCGCAGGCTCGGAATGTTTTGATGGAGAGCTAGCTAGCCATCTTCCTCCGTGCAGGCGGGCCGCTTCAACGGTCTGGAGATAAATCTGGGCCAAGATGTCTATGTAAGTGACGTCTCGCTGCGCAGCTCTCCCGCTCCTTTATGGTGTTTGCAACCATCTCCAGAAGAAGCATCTTCAACCTCAACCTTTACCCTCTCCTTTGAAGCCCACCGTTCTTTACACCACCTTACACACCGTGCTCTGCCCGTGTGCAGGACCAGAATTTGTGTCAAGAACCTGCCCAAGTATCTCACGGAGGAGCGCTTCCGCGAGCACTTTGCGGCCAAGGGGGAGGTGACCGACGCTCGGATCGTGCGGACAAGGTCAGCAACAAACCTGAACTTTCAGGCTGGCCACCACTATGACATCAGCGCGTGACAGCAGCATCTTGAATAGCTGAGTAGTGGCATGGTAACTTCTTTGATATATATTAGAGAGTGGTGGTGCAAAAATGTTTCGTCGATTTATCACCCCTGAACAGATTTTGGATACAGTTAGACTGCTGAGTTGTGGCATTGTGACATAGTAACTTTTCTGATGTTTATTAGCGTGTGGTGGTGCGAAAATGATGTATCAGATATATCATCTTTTGATATATTTACCCCTGAAAAAGGTTTGGGATACAGTTCGGGCACTCAATGGTGTCCTCACCTGTCTGTCTCGGCAGCGATGGCTACTCCAGGCAGTTTGGGTTCATCGGGTACAAGACTGAGGACGAAGCGTTTGAGGCGTCCAAGTATTTCAACCGCTCCTTCATTGACACTTGTCGCCTCCAGGTCGAGGTGAGCAAGTCCTGTTCTTCTCGACGAACCCCTATCATAATGGGAGGACTTTTGAGTTGACTTTTGAGTTGTACAATCATGAAGGAAGTTGGCTGTGCAAGGTTACACTAGCTTCAGGGCACGAGCTATTTGGTGGTGGGACTTGATGGGTCATTGCGAAGCTGTCACCCCTTATGATTCATTCATCCGATAGATTTGCTTTCAACTGCGTGGAGTGATCATGATTTTGGCTTGCCCGGAAGGCGTTTTATCTGCTGCTACGGGTCATTCCAAAGGCCCCACAGTGTTCAAGCAACTCAATGCATGGTTCAAGGCCAATTTGGTCCAAAAGTTTCTTCTAAACTGAACCAACCCGTCCCCTGTCGCATCTCAACATGACCACTGCATGCTGCTTGGAGCGCCGATCACATCACAAGTGGAAGTTTGATGTAGCGTACTCATCTTGTGTCTTAGCACATTCCTAATCATGATGGGTCTCCTCTTCTGCTCTCAGATTGCGCGCCCGATTGGTGATTCTGGCATCCCCCGCCCCTGGAGCCGTCACTCCCAGGGCAGCACCGCCTTTGTGAAGTCCCACCCAGAAGCCGCGGAGCCAACTCAAGAGGGGGGGGCAAAGGGCAGGAAAAAGGGGCCCCCTAAGGAGGGAGAGGACGAGGAAAATGACCCGGCACTGAAAGAGTTTTTGGAGGTTATGCAACCGCGAAGGAAGACGAAGCTGTGGGCGAATGACACGGCGGTAGGGACGACGGAAGTGCAAAAGGGGAAGTCGGTGGAGTCGAAAGCTGCGAAGGGAGAGAATGGGGGAAAGAAAGGAAGGCGGGATGAGCCTGGGGAGGATGCTTTTGAGAGCGACAGTGGAGACGAGAGCGATCTGTATGAGGATGCGCCGGGGCTGGCTTCAGAAAGGGGTGGAAGGAAGGGGGCAGAAGCTAGTGATGAGGGGTCTGATTCTGAAGCAGACGAGGGGGGGCCCAGTAAGGAAGTCGACGCACTGAATGATAGTGACTATCTGAAGAGCAGGGTCAAGGCTGATTGGAGTGACGAGTCAGATGTGGAAGAAGGAAATGGTTCAGATGAAGGAAGCGGTTCTGAACCCGAAACCGATTCAGACGAGGAAGATGCAGATAAAGATCGCAGGAAACGGAGTCAAGGCGCGGGTTCGTCGGGCGAGAAAGCACGCGCAGCGGGGCATGTGGGAACTCTGTCTAAGGACGGCGAGTCCGATTCAGACGGGGACGAAGAAACGGAAACGGCCGCAAATGGGGGGGACGAAACGCTGCCTGGGCCACCCCCCGGGGCGCCCCCCAGGGCCCCCACCCAAGTGGACGCAGAACAAGAAGAGGGGGTGTCCGAAACGGGGCGGTTGTTCGTCCGAAACTTGGCGTACACTGCAACCGAAGACGATCTTACGGAGCTGTTCAAGCAGTATGGGGAGCTGAGCGAGGTGCATTTGGTGGTTGATAAGGAGACGAAGAAGTCCAAGGGGTTCGCTTATGTGCTGTATATGCTGCCGGAGGACGCGGTGGCGGCAATGGAAAGCCTGGACCGCTCAATCTTCCAGGTGAGAGGGTTGGCTTGCTGATCTACTTTTGGCTACTCGTTTTGCCCCGCTTTTGGATCGGCGATGGGACACAAAGTCCCAGACCTTTGCGAAACAGTCGCCTGTAAGCAGTGTATGTCAAGAGGCGGGGTGTTTGGACTGATTTGCGATCTCGGCTTTGCAAACGGCCGAGTGTGCGAGCTTAGTAGGCAATACGACGGACCTTGTATGGAAGCTTTCGCTGGCTGGTATTCGCTGTTCTGTTTTGGCACACTGACGATCCTGAAATACGGGTCCATTGTAGCCAAACTTCAAGGGTCAAGATCCAAACCGGGTAGGTCATCTTTCTCGGTTTCGCCAAATGGACATGTTTGTTGCCTTTCTCTATTTCCCCCTCTTCTCTAGAACCCTGAACTCTCGTCCCCATGAGCCCTATATCAAACTTTTACTCTTGTTATTTCGCAGGGGCGTCTTCTGCACATTCTGCCCGCCCGCCGGCCCCCCTCCCTCCCCGACAGCCAAAACGAACCCCCCAAACTGGGACCGGGCAAGAGCAAGGTGCAAGCGGAGAGGGAGGAGCAGAAGAAAGCAAACGAGGCGGCTGGAGACACCAGGGCCTGGAACAGCCTCTTCATGAATGCGAATACGGTGAGTAATAGTTGCACTTTATAGGAGCTCTGTGGGAAGGTTCATGGGGTTTAAAAACTAGGGAGCGCTTTGAAAGAGCAAGCGAGCTGTCGAAGTTGGTAGGAACGGTACCTCAGTCTGGAAAAGGTAGGGGCGTCTCTAGTCTGAACCAGAATGGAGTCGTTGGGCCTTCCAAGACAGCATTTGAGTGCTGATTGCCGTCAAGACTCCAGCGAGCGACGGTCACATTTTTTGAACAATCTGGAAGAGACAAGAATGCCATAACGTTGTTGGTCGTCCGGTCAATTGACCGAGTCATTTAGCTGCGTTTAGTCTTCTGGGACGTTATGAAAAGCTCTTGGACAACCTGAGGTCGTGACGCTCTTGGGCGACTACGAATCCCAAGTACACGCCCCGAACAGGTTCTAACAATCGGTAGTCCCCGACAGCTTTTAACAGATTGCAGTCTGCGCAGTTTTGAAGGTTCTGGAGCAACCGTAAGCCTTTCTGGCACTGGGCAATAATCAATCACGTCTTCACAACCCACATTCATGTTCGGAGGAGGACGTTTTTGGGGATCATCCGACAAGAGCGGACGCTTTCGGACGGGTCGCGGAGGGCATTGCTATGCGGTGGGGCATATCAAAAAGCGACCTTCAGGGTTTGAACACTGATTAACGATCAGGCCCCTCTTTTAAAACAAGCAGCTTAGAATGGGTATATTCGGACGCCTTCTTGGAAGGAGAACCCCTTGGGTCAAAGTCTAACTAGAGCGGACGTTTTTTAACAGGTGGCGGAGGGCATCGCTCAGCGCTACGGCGTTTCCAAGAGCGAGCTGCTGAGCCCCGAGGCGGGCGACCTGGCCGTCCGAATGGCGCTCGGAGAAACGCACATCATTGCGGAGACGAAGAAAGCGCTTGAAGAGCAGGGGGTCGATGTGGGGGTGCTGGAAAGGTGAGTACCGCGGACAACCGTTGGCGCATTTTGTTTCACGGACCAATTTTCGTACGTTGTGTTGGCTCAGAGGGTTTGCGAGGACCAGCAGTGTCCGCTAATTTTGTCTCTGTTTACTTGTCGGTTCTACATGAGTCGCCGGAGATGCAGACTGAGGCTTGGGTCAGCTTGTTCGCTTGGAGGCTTGTCGGCCGCCTCTTGAAACGCATGGCCGTTGACCTACGGCGTGTCGGTCTTACGCGCGCTTCCACTCTCTGACGGCGGAAAAGTTGAAGCTTTCTTGAACAGCTTGAGCTTTCGTATGCATTCTTTGGTTGATTGTGATGAACTTCAGTGCGAGCACACACTGGCTGGTCACTGATCAGCTAGCCGCATCGCATGCCAGTATGCGCTTCGTTTGTCTGCCAACTTATGTTCCTTATGTCGCGTGCGGACGAAAACTGCTGTGATCTTGAAAACGTTGTCGTGGGACATGTCCCACACGGCGACCAGATGCCAGGAATCTGGGTTTTGTAGTCGCTCGCAAAAGCCACGTGGGCTGATTCGCAGCGATGGGCAGTCGATGCAAGCTGTTAAGATGTCGCCGCGGACCACATGGAAGTAGACGCACTCTTTAAATAGACTGATGTATTCCTCTAAAGTCTCATTTCTCCTCCGCGCAGGATGGCCACGGCTAAAGGCGAGGCCGCCCCCAAGCGCAGCGCCCACGTGCTCCTCGTCAAGAACCTGCCCTTCTCCACGACGGACGAGGAGATCGAGCAGCTTTTTGAGCGCTTTGGGAGCCTCGGGCGGGTCGTTTTACCGCCCACCAAAACTGTGGCGCTCGTCGAGTTCCTGGAAGCTGCAGAGGGGAGAAAGGCTTTTAAGGGGCTGGCATACAAGCGCTTCAAGTGAGTGGACGTTGAATGTCTTGTCTTTCTCTTGTTTCGTCGCCCGCTTTTCTGCCTCCAAAAGCAGAAAGGGCCTCCTGCTTTTGGAGGCCCTTTCTTGTATTTGCGGTCTCCCTTTGTCATTTTCCTATTCCCCGCGCTTAGGCTGTAAGGAGGAAAAAGGTAAAGTGCTCTAGAGCTTCGATTGTGACAATCATCTGACGACTGCTTTTACGGAGGGTTAAAGAGTGTCTTGGGAAAGTACACGGTCGCGGTTTGGGTTCCTTGTCCAGTTTTGACACAGTTTCTTTTGCAAGTCATTGGTCCCTGCACGATACAAGATTCTGACCCCCACAACAATCAGGTGGTTACCCTCGCTGATCGTCCCTGGACGGCAACAGCTATAGGCATGCTTTATAATATGAGACTCAGACGTATCATGCCCCGTTCATGTCGCTTGAAAGACGGCCTGTAAGAACCTTGCAGCATATTGGATCTGATTCCTCATGTTGTACCAATTCACTGAAGTGACGTCTATTCTCACAACTGCTGATGTCATCGTCCCTGCAGGCACGTGCCCTTGTATCTAGAGTGGGCGCCTGAGGGAATCCTGTCAGGAGACAGCGGCGCAGCACGAGACGCGGCTGAGAAGCGGAAGGGAAAAACGGACGGTCCGAGAGCGGTCAATGGAGGGACAAAGGTTGGGGCGGAGAAAGCGGAGGTGGCAAAGGTTTTGCCAGAGGACGAGGAGGCGATGGACGAGCAGGTGAGGAGCCCGAGATGGAGGAAGTCAAGAAGAGTGTTAATGAAGTCTGTTTCCGAGAGGAAGTTACACGGTCAAAGGGGTCGCCAACCCTAGCAACTTGGTGTACCAATTGTCTAATCTTCGTTGGATTGTGTAGCGTTCTTGTCTTATCTGCTTTGGATGTTGTTTTGCGGCTTTATCCTATCTGCTTCAGAAGGTTGTCCGCGCGTCCCTAGTTGAAGCGCAATTTGCAAAGCTTAAGCAGATTGGAAGGTCTTCCAACCAGTTCTCTTTCCGACACATGCATTGGACGACGTTCACTTGCCCTCGGCGAGTAGTGCTTTGGGAAGGGAAGCTTTTAAAGAGAACTTACAAGCGATCAGCTGGTCCTCTTGACTGCCTCTATCTTTCCTTCGTACTTGCAATCGATGATGCTTGTTCAGTGAACGCCTGCGGAACGTCCTGATGAAATCATCCAACAGGCTGCTGAGCGATCGGCCAGATACCTCGGGAATGCTTTCACCCTTACTCCTCAGACGTTTTGGGTGCACGTCAACACTGCAACGGAAGACTTGTGAGGTTTTACCACTTCACGGCAACCATCTAACGAATGTTTCCTCTTCTCCTCAGACCCACTCGGTATTCGTCAAGAATTTGGCTTTCAGCACCACGGAAGCGGCGCTCAAGAAGCACTTCTCCAAGGCGGACGGCCTGCGCAGCGTCCTGGTGAAAATGCGCCCGGCCAAGAACGGCAAGGCGCTCTCCATGGGCTTCGGCTTTGCGGAGTTCGCTTCGGCGGAGGCGGCGCGGAAAGCGATCCAGGAAATGCAGGTGGGGGGTGCCACGTGGATCTTGCGTCACTTGATCTGGTGGTTTATGTCTTCGTTGTCCCTTCCAGATTTTCGTGTTTCCTTTTTTCCCCCATAGAAAATAATGAACGTCTTTTTCCGCGTAAATCCACCCAGTGCAGGAACTCTTTGGGTCTATTACTCGGTCCTTAACTGTCTTGCATGCGAGTTTGTTCGCAATAGTGCTTTGTTGGCAAAAGGATGATGTGTTGGCAGCTTGCATGCTTCATAGTGCTCGTCGGCCAGGTTGGTAGTGATTTGCTCAGGAGAGTGCGCAAAATCTCTCAAAGCATTTCTTAAGACATTTTCCGGGACTACAGGTTTGGAAATAAAGGTTTTGACCGCTGTTCTTCGATCGTTTGCAAGTCGCGCAGCAGTAATCTGCCGCCGCAGATTCGGCTGCGAGCAGCAGGAAGGCAACTGGCGTCACTCTCCAACGTTCAAGATTGTCTTCCTTTACTTGGTTGATCTTTCTTGGCTGGATGTCAAGAGCCTTTGTCTCCTCATCAGAGCTCCATAAAGCTGTCGTTTGTGTCGAAGGGTTCCAAAGAGTCGACGTTCCGAGAGATCCCAACAAAGAAGGGAGGCTAGCAAGTGTGCTTACCCAGCTTTTGACACTACCTTGCAGGGGTCGCTGCTAGATGGTCACGCGCTGGTCTTGCAGCTAAGCCACAAGAAAGCTGGTGTCAAGGAGGGGGCCGACAAGAAAGAATCCAAGAAGACGAAGGCGAGCTCGACAAAGATTATCGTACGGAATGTGGTGAGTACCCTAGACGTTGCGATTTCAACGTCCCCATTCAATTCAAGAAAGCCATCTTGTTGGGTTAGCCCATTGAATGATCTGATTGCGTCCTTGTTGAAGTTTTTTGAGACGATTTGGAAAATTACTGTGAGCCCAAGACAGGTAGGGAGTTGAAAGTACTCGTAGATGCAACCCGCGTGCAACAATCGCAACCAAGGAATCAGTAACCCTATTCTGCAGCCCGGCAGTTGAAGGCAAAATCACAACTTAACCATTGCCACTTTACTTGTCGTCTGACAACATACCTTTTCTGCTTGTCACCACTTTGTTACGTCAAACCCGATCTTTCTGCTGACTTTATATCCTGCCCCTCCATCACGTCCTTGCACTTCTCCGTCGCCTTAAGCCAGGCGTTCGGAGGCGACCAAGTGTAACGTCAGAATCCGATCTTTTTACTCACTCCATATCATGCGGCGTCTCCTTGCACTTCCCCTCAACCCAGTCCCTAACCTGTCTCCTTAATCCAGGCGTTCGAGGCGACCAAGAAGGACGTGCGGCAGCTGTTCAGCCCGTTCGGCCAGATCAAGAGCCTGCGCCTGCCCAAAAAGTTCGACGGCAGCCACCGCGGTTTTGCCTTCGTCGAATTCGTGACCAAGCAAGAGGCGCAGAATGCGTTCGATGCGGTGCGGGATACGCATCTGTACGGGCGCCATCTGGTGAGGCTTGCGTCTCGTGCCTTTGGCTTTCTTTGAATTGGAGACCCAACACGGGCCTGTTGCGGCGACTTCAGAGCTGCAACTCTGGCGCCAAGCAATCCCTGAGCTTATACACTGCTAAGGAGCTGGTTGGAGAAGAGAAGAGCTGATGGATTGCCTTGAATTGGTGCTGCCTCAAACCTTGTAAGCTTGTAACGAGGACTTTTGCGTGGAGAAACCAGGAAAACTGTAGCGCGGCCGGATATGACAGTCCTTCCATGTTTCCGTGGTCGCTAGTGCAGTATTTGCGCCTTTGTGAAGTTGCAAAGATAACTGGTCGTGAAGGAGTCCTTTCATGACCAGGATGCGACAATGTTCGACAAGGGATAACAAGCCCTTGACTTGACTTTGAATCTTTCTGTCTGGCCATCTAAACAATCCGGTTTTCTGATCGTTCTCTTAGAAAATGACTGGAGGTTTGGGGCCGCTGCTTCATTGACAGCAATTTTTCCTACTGTCGTGTTCTACAGCTATGGAGTTGGCGACTGGCTTCGTGACTGCATGTAGCTTTCCCGTTCCTGCTGACTCCTGGACTACGGATCTTACGGCCTACTGATCGTCAATAACCCACGGCCCTAACCTTTCTGTTTCTTTCAAGCCGACCCCAACCTTTCTCGCCTCCTCTTCCTTCTTGACGTCCCCGAGGTGCACATTCTCAAACCCAATGCCGCTATGATTCTCGGCACCGATACTTGCGGCTGTGTCCAACCGAGGTTGTTGCATTTTTTATAAGCACGAGATGCTGACGACATCGGTCCACGTGGCAGGTATTGGAGCAAGCCAAGGAAGGGGAGGGCCTCGAAGAGCTGCGAGCGCGCACTGCCGCCCAGTTCAGGGACGGGAGCGACCAGGGGCGCCCGTCAAAGAAGATCAAATTGTCGGA
>DF237078.1:0-163243 GCA_000708835.1 Klebsormidium nitens
TTGGGAGTGGCTGCTACATTACGTAGCTGTCTGTGCACATCCACGCCCGCACTTGCCTAGCAATCTGCGTTCGTCATTCGTGTGCACTCATGCAATCTGCCTGCGGCATATAGCAACAAGAGAACGTTTTGGGACCTAGCCAAGTCGTTCTGACCTTGTGGGCAGTTTGGATATGATAATTCCGCCCGCTTACAATTCTGCTCGCGCCGACATTTTGGCTGGCATCTGCGCCCTCTGACAGCAGGCTACCCCTCGGCCTCAGGCTCAGGCTCCAAACTCCATCTTCTTGCGAGTTGCCCCATCCAGCAAGAATTCAGACCCTGGCAGGGTCAAAGAGAGCTTTGAAAGTCGGACATGGGCATGGCATTGAAGATAGGAGGCGCATAGTTAGGGTGTTGGAGAAGGCTTACGATGCAGAAGAGACAGCAGATAGGGCGGAGAGTCTAGGATAAGTGCATGTGTATGGCTGCCGAAGTGCGGTGATTTGTGCTGGAATTATATGTACAGAGTGGTAGACACAGCCTTGGAGAGGAGAGACCCGCCGGGATTGTGCAGACATTGATTGTGATTGGATTTTAGTGACGAGGGGCATGATGCGTAGTGACTCGTGCAGGTCGGAGCTGCAGTGCTCTGGCCGGGAGAGCACCCTCACCCCCTGGCATGGGGTTGTGGATGCGCTCCTGTTACTGCTGGCTGCCCCTCTGCAGTGGCTGCTCAACCTGCTGAACCCAGACGCCTTGCTTGCTATTCCTTTGGTTCGAACAGTGGCTACTCTAGTCTTGGGCCCCAAGTGCAGGCCCTTCTTGGCCCGGTCCTTGGTGCCGGTGCACAAGAGCACAGCAGCTTTGGATAGTTTGAAGTACCCTCTGTCACAAGACAGCAGACAGGCGTTGATGATCGCTTCGCAGCAGGCTGGCCTTTGGCAAGAAAGTGCTCATTATGGTAAGTCGTTTTTGGTGAATGTTTTTTAAAACGTCGACTTTGAAAGAATGTTTTGAAGTGGAAGTTTTCAAAAGGAATTGCTTGATTACAATTTGAATTTGCCTTTTTGGTGTTAACAAGTGAGGATCCGACTTGCAAATGATCTTTCCAACTTCAATGAATCCTAAGCACGTGTACTGCTTTGCATGACCAGGCAGTTGAAATTTTAGCAGCTGGCGCTTTATTCCTTTCTTAAAGCCAGCCGTCCGGTTTGATTGCAATCCCTGGACCCACTTCCACGTGATGTTGGTGGTTTGCTGCATCTGGTTTGTGTCGTCCTGCATCTGAGGGCGTACGGTACCAGCAGGAGAACATTGTTGCACAGCACTTTTTTGGCTCCTGATTATTTAACCATGGCTGTTGCAGGTCGACATTCGGTGGCGCTTCCGGAGCTGGGCCGCATCCTTCTGTTGGCGGCGGGGGCCAGTCGCTTGTGCGTGGAGGCGATTGTTAGTGCCCTGGCCCGTGAGTGCGGGGCCAGCCTGCTGCCGGTCGACCTCAACTTCCTGGAGACGCTGACAACGGCAGCCTTGGGGACTCAACCAAAGCGGCCAGAGGCGCAGGAGGGGGGCTTCATGGCATTGCTTGTGTCTGCGTTCTGGTCCGGGGGGAAGCACGCATTTGCACTAGACATCGTGCGGGCGTTTTGCAAAAGGGTGAGGACAGGCGCCGCTGAAAAGTTGGGGTTGGAATGGTGGCAATCATCTGTGTCCTTAGGAAAAAGTGAAGCTTTCTCGTCGACACCTGTGCAGACAATCAGTCGGCAGACTAGTGATGGAGTAGAAATCAAGTGTTAGATTGCGGGTCTGGGACAGGACACAATCTACATTTTTCAAGTGAAACCCTCTTGCGTTGAACTCTGAGATTTGTTCTGAATTCGCCGAGCTCGCTGGCAAGTGCCCTTTTTGATTCTTGGGGACCTTGCTTGTGTGTACAGGCGTGTGCAAATGGCCCCGTAATCCTGTACGTCTCCGACGTGGACGAGACAGCCTGCGGTACATCCGAGCGCTTTCATGCCTTCCTGGAAAGCTGGGGCGACCAATACGGGCCCATCTCGACAGAGCAGCTACTACAGCAGGGTGAGCGCAAGTGTTCATGCACCTTGCATCTAAAGATCGTGGGTCACGAAAAAAAATGCTCCGCCATGCATGTGAGAAGGCTGAAGACCCCCAGCGATTGTTCAGCAGGAAATGTGAAAGATGGTCGTTTTCAATCTTCAAAAAAGCCATGCTTTGTGGACGCAAATTGCTCTGTGTCTACAGATGACGATTGGGGCCCCCTCCTGATTGTGGCTGCATCGCGAGTTGGGGAGGAGGATATTGTCGAAGGCCATGAGAAGGATATGTCTGCGCTGGGAGTCATGAAGGAGGATACGTTTTTCCAACGAGCGGCCGCTGCACTGGGTGAGAAAACCTCCTTTCTCATACACTCTGCCCTTAGGGCCCGCCCTCAGACCTGCCGTGCCTCAGGGCATTCAGATTGGCGGAGGGAGGGCTGGCTTGTGCTGGGCCAGCTATGCGAAACAGGCGTGTGCAGACAGAGTGGCTCCAGCACCTTGCGAGTCAAGTCTTCAAAGGTGCCTCCAATGTGCTGTTTATACAGGGGCGTTTTGCGCGAGCCGTGCTCTGGATGTTGTGAGAGAACTATCTTCAGCTGATCAGACTGGGGTCGTGTGTCCAGGCCTGTCCATCTTTCCTCTGGAGTGGCTCAGCCGAAGCCGGAGCAAGCCGCCGGATGTGGGGGCCATGCTGCAGCAGCTCTTCACCACCACGGTGAGCGCAAACAAAGAACGATCGAATGTGAGTCCAAGGAATTGTCCACACCTACCATCAGGTTAACTAGTTACCTCCTGAGCACGGTTTGCATTTATGTCGAGTCACTTTCAGGGGGCTCGAAATTGACGTTTTCGTGACAGTCAAGCTCGGCGTTCGAAGGCATGCACAAGAAGCTCTTTTGTCAGGACAGAACGAGAGTAAGTTTTTTGTACGTCTCACACCCGACGGGCATGGATTGCTTCGATTGCTTGAGAGGCTGCGCTGGTGCGAGTGCTGACAGTGTTTATTTCCTGCCTGTCAGGTGCGCTTGGAGCCCCTTGGGGAGGGGCCTCTCCTGGCGCGCTGGAGGCGCCTGCAGCGGGAAGATATGGAGGACGAGCAAAGCCTGGTCAACTGGGCACGCCTGCAGGTAAATGCTGCGCAGCTTCAAGCGGAACTGTTGGCGGACTGGGCCTAGCACTGTTCGAAAAGGCGTCTTGGTCTACTTCGATTGAAAAGTCCCCTCTTGTGGACTCCTATCAGGTTGCCCTGCGAAGGGAGTTGGTCAAGAATCTATCTGACCCTATGCAGTATACTCCGTGTTGTTGCAGGGCCTTGCCGTTGTTCGAGACATCCTCTGTCCACCTCGACACAGCTCCTTGTACAAGCACAGGTAATCAACACGTTCCACACTGACCCTATTGGAGAGCGGGATTGTTTGCAGCTCTAAGCTCTTGTTCCATCCGGCATCTTCTGCGCAGGTGCTGCGAATTCGAAAACTGGTTTCGATCCAGACGGAACCATGACTCGTGCTCTTCTCTTGGTCCCCTCCAGGATCCTGGAGCGCAGCGAGTGGGCCAAGGTGCTGGCGTGGGCGCTGGCAGCCCACTTCGAGGGGCAGCGCGCGCAGAGTGCGGCCAAGGAGGCCTGGGAGATGGACGACGACGACAGCTGGGACGGCCGCCGCAGCTCCATCTGTGGGGAGACGGGGCTGCTGCTGCTGACAGAGGGGGAGCTCAAGTAAGCGGGGGTGAAGCTTGTTAGTTGATACGGGTCGATTCGGGCATGGTGTGTATGCACCGAGGGTTACCCCGGGAATGAGTGGGAAGTCAGTGAACTGCACGTGTTGTCTGCGCATCATCTGGCAGTAAAAGTCACAGGAGCAAGTTTATCATTTGTCGTAGCAGATTGCTCTACCCTCCTGTCCCAGGTGTCTTGTGCTTACCAGTGTCTTCCACTTCGTAGTCTTCCAATTTGAAGTTTCGTGCGACTTCTTCTTGATGGCAGTGTCGTTTCCTTAATGCATATGTCATAACGTGGATTATGCACGCAGGTATGGCGTAAGGATGCTTGAAGCAACGAGCATGAACCACCGGACGAGTGTCAAGCCCTCCAACATCTACGAGCAGCAACTCATGACCGACGTGAGTGCACATCGATCGGCGCTGGTGCTATGCCGTTCTTGATTCAGGTCAAAGGTCACTGCAGACATCTGCACACCAATGGCTTGCATTGGATGCTCATCGAGCCTTGATTACCTGTCCCGCTCCGTTGCTTTTTCGCTGTTGAGTTGGAAGTCGTGCTTCATCAAGAAGATCTTTGTCACTGGCTGACCATTGTCTCGTCACTGACTTTTCGATACCGCACATGACGTGTTGCATGACGTCCCGCCTGGGATCCCAGCCGCCTCCCCCCCTGTCGTGGTGCAGGTCCTCCACGACGACGACCTGGGGCAGCGCTCGCTGTCCAGCTTCTCCTCCATCGGGGCCATGGACGAGCCCAAGGCAGCGCTGCGCGAGGCTGTTGAGCTGCCCATGCGCTACCCCGAGCTCTTCCGGGGAAGCTCGCTGCTCCAGCCAGTCAAGGTAAGAGGAGCTGTCAAGCACGAGCAAGTTGCGTGCTTGGGAACGGGGTAAGTTGAGTCCATCATAAAAAAGTTGAAAACCAGTGCGCAATGAGGTGCCCAGGGTTGGTAGACGGCCTGTCTGTCGGAATTTCGCTGCCCGCTGGCTCTTGGGGATTGCGTCCAACGATAGCTTCTGATCAATAGACAGAAGTAGGTTGCTTCGATCACAGGAGAAGCTGGGCGAGAAACTGCGGACACTGACGTCGATCTTGTGGGTTTGCAGGGCGTGCTGTTGTTTGGACCTCCCGGCACCGGGAAGAGCTCGTTAGCGCGGGCGGTGGCTGCCGAGTGCGGGGCGACGTTCATCAATGTACAGATGTCGACTGTTGCTTCCAAGGTGAGGACCTGTAACCAAGCGGACCCTTTGTCCGGTCGTCCTACATGATGCCGGAGCGCTGGAGCTCCGAGAAGCAATTGCGAATCCGATTTGGGCTTAGCACAGATTACTTGGCGACCATCAGCAATGGCTGCATTAGATAGGCCAGTAGGGCAGCCATGGTCCAGTTCTGCCGCAGGTCGGGAGCCTGCTCCTGGGCCGGGCTCCTCGTCTATGGATGTGCCAAGGCTGACTAGTGTGTGCTGTGCTTCTGTGCAGTGGCTGGGTGAAGGCGTGCGCTACATCCGGGCGCTCTTCTCGCTGGCGGCCAAGCACTCGCCAGCAGTCATCTTCGTGGACGAGGTACGTCCTGCCCAAGCGTACTCATGACCGAATTTTGGATTTGTATAGTGGCCCCCTGAGCATACTCGCTTGACCGTGCTCCCAAGAAACATTGCTGCTCCGCTCTGGGAGCATTCCTAAGCAAGCGGTTCCTCCTGAACGAGCATGCACCTGCGGGGGCTTCTGCACTCAATGGACATGTGTAAGTTAGCGCTCTCGTGGGTTGCTCGGTTCTGATATTTCCGTGCGTCCTCCAGGTGGATGCCCTGCTGGGGCGGCGGAACAGTCACACGGAGCATGAGGCACTGCGCGAGATGAAGAACGAGTTCATGGCGCACTGGGACGGCATCCGGGCCACGTCCAAAGGCGAGAGGGTGAGCCTCTTGGGCTGCTATAGTGGTACTGTCGTTTGCACTGCTTGCGAGTGCTTCTCTGTTTCTTAGCGGGATACTGAGGGTTTAGTGGCACTAGAGGGTGAGAAGCACCAAGGCTTCAACCCAAAAGTGGATGCTGCACTCATTGCTGATGCCAGCTGCAACGACGTTCTACTTGTATCTAAAGCCTGAGACAAACGGAAGGCACACGTTGAGTTGCCGTTTGTAAGAATTTGACGATTTGCTTCGTCTCTTAAAACAAGTTGCCAGTCTTCAAGTAGAGAGTTAACCACCTCTGTCTTCTCGTAGGTGATGGTCCTGGCAGCAACGAATCGCCCGCAAGATCTTGATGAGGCCGCCCTGAGGCGGTTTGCGAAACGGATATTCTGTGGGCTGCCAAATCAGAACGAGCGCCTGTGAGTGACCCCGTGCTATTTTTTGATTGTAGTACAAGGTTCCACCTGTCGTTTGTCTCGTTGTTTCGAGCATTCGGCGTCCTGTTCTTGCGCACAAGAAACCCCGGGACTATTTGTCTTACGCACCTTTTCGAGCTAAAGATCGCTTTCTTCTACGGTCAGATGCGTAAACAGTCTCATTACGTAAGTCGAGCCTTGCAGAGAATTCTGGACCTTGAGGAATCTCCAAAGTACGCACCCCATGTGTTACAGCTTCTTTGAACGATTCTCTGTTGATCAGGAGCGCGCAGAAGATGTGGCCCCAGATGTCGGCAGCTATCGAAAACAAGCTTCGATACAGTTTCGTCCATACAACAAGTACCAATTGAAGAATACAAGTCCGGTGTTCATTGTTCATGTCTGCTCAGTTTTTTGGTTGGAACGCAGCCCCGCTTTCAATTTGAAAGATCAACGACAGCACTGAGGGCATGCTCTCCATCTGTAAAGATATCGCTAGCGTTCTGAGCGAGTTGCTCGTCTTGTCCGCAGGCAAATCTTGCGAGTTCTTCTAGCTGAAGAGTCTGTGTCCAACGACGTGGATCTCAGTAAGCTGGCAGAGCGGACAAATCGATACAGGTGAGCCTCGAGCGGAGCCATTAGACCGGTTTGTAACAGCAGAAGGCGTCCGCTGGTTGCGAACGGCTCCATATGCACTGGCTGCCTGTGAGAGTTAGGGCGTGAATGCGGCGAGACGAGGTCCCAAGCCGAAGGGCAGTCGCTAGATGATCCCTCCTCAGATCATTTCACTGGGCTCTTACCATCCGTTCTGTTCGCTCGTTGGTGCTATCCTCAACGTACCTCCTTCGGCGCGCGTGCAGTGGGAGCGACCTGCGCAACCTGTGCATGGCGGCCGCGATGTGGCCGGTGCGGGAGCTGGCCAGCACGCTGCAGGAGCGCAAGGACTCGCACGAGGGGGTCAGCACCAGCGCAGCCGGCGCGCGGGAGCCGTCCATGTTCTCCCCTGCGCAGTGGCAGCTGGAGGGGATGGAGTGGTCCCCCAAGCTGAGGCCCATCATGCAGGAAGACTTCGATGCGGCACTGCGGCAGGTGAGGGGCTCGGAGAACAGGCGTTTTGCTGCTGCTGTAGCGTTCAATGTCAAGACGAGCTCCATCGCCCGTGTCGGGTGCCGCGTTCTGTTTTGCGAAGGCATCAGCTAGGAGGTCATAAGAGCCGATCTCTTATCAGTCACGGGAAGTTGGTGACTGTTCATGGGGATCTTGCAAGCTTTTGTATTCAAGAATTTCGCTTCTTGGTTCGAAGATTGCATTTTGGAAGCATGAGCCAGTCATTCTCGAAGAATTCAACGTATTTCGAGGAGGGATCATTATTTTGCATCGTGTGTCATGCAGGTCAACCCTTCCACGAACGAAGACAGCTCCTCAATGACGGCCTTGCAAGAGTGGAATAGTCGCTACGGAGACAACAGTGACCAGTCAAGTCGAGAGGTCCCTAGTTATTTTATGTAGGAACAGGTGGTCTATGAAGTTTAAAAGCGAGTCGTATGTTGTCACAAGGGGTCGTCCTGGGAGGATGCTGATGACATCTCTACAAGTTGTATAAAGCAAGACGTCATCGGGTTCAGAATTGTCTTTCTTTATTGCTTTTCCAACCAAAGCTGGCCAGGGCGGTCAAGCAATAATCCCATTTGAATAACGCTTCGACGCACCTTCTTTCAAGGAGTTGATTGAAAAGGCTGCTCCGGAGATTGCTTACTTGAGAGTCTCAGCATTACTTTGAGGTGGTGAATTCATGTGCGGCCAGTGGTATCCCATGCTGTTTGGCACATGCATAGGACCGTGTACTAGGTATGCGTGTTATGAGGTTGAACAGCGAATAACTTGGCTAAATCTTGCTCAGTATATGATGACGGTTTGCATGGTCTAATTTGTTGGGTACCATGCGCTCTGATTCAGTGATCTGAAGCATTTTCTAAAAAGCATGCAGTACTTGTATCTGTATCTACCGGTAGCTCCTCAGTGCACCATGCATAGAATCATGGGGCCAATGATATGCATGAACCAAAATGATGCACTGGCGGAGCTAGTAGGACAATCAGGGAGAAAGGGGGATCATCATCTAATTGATCATTATCCTGTCCATGTGGTCAGATCGCGCGGCTGGGCCCGCCCATGCAGCCTGCAGGTCGTGACTGTGCGACGTTATAGCAAATCGCTGATGCGTGCATGCACCGAGCCACGCAGGAGCTGACTGACGGATGCCGAAATTTTAGACATTTGAAGACTGCCTAGCGTGGAGAGAGGAGAATCGAGTCTCTGCGACATTTGGTCAATTGGCACGGAAAATCTCAGAGCAGAATCTGAAAATCCAGGTGAAAAGGTGGCAGCCCGAACTGGCGTTGGCGCAAGTTGGCGGCCGCCGGGCCGCGGCTAGCTGGCCATGCTGGGCAATACGATTGACCATGCTGTCGCCTGCTTGTGAAGCGAAGTACCATGACATGGTATGGTATGTATGAGAGGGAGACTCGGAGAGAGAGAACGGGGTTGCAGTCACAGAAAGCCACAGAGGCCCATGGGCCATGCAGGGCCAAACTGAATGAGGGAGGTGCTCACAGGCAAGCTGGAGCTGCTCAATGAGGACAGAGCCCGGCGAATCACTCCAAAAAATGAGAGGTGCAGCGGAAGAAGAAAGCTACGAGAATTGTCCGATATGTGATGAGAAAGTCTGCACATCGACCATTCAAAGGTCAGTTGCAAGCTGCATCTGAAGTTTGGAATTGTGCCGGCGTACTGTTAAAGAAGGGAATCGACTGGATTAAAAGCAAAGCTAGCTTGAAAGTCTAGCTTTATTTGTCGCCTTGGCAGCTTGTTCCAAGCAGATGTTGATCTTGCAAGAAGTTTACTGCAACTGTCTGAAAACGTTTGCGATGTGTTGCACATGCAAATATGCACTTTGAACCCTGAATTCGAGAAATCAATCAGAAGACGTGACATAGAATGTGATTCTTGCTCCTGCTTCAGTGCCAACACATGCACTTCGGCATGGTGGCATGCACACGCGCTGACAAGGTGCAATTGGGTTCAAAAGTTTCATTCCATTTCCCAGATGATTTGCGAGAGTCAATTACAGTGTGATCTCTCCAATTCTAGGCATGCTCGGTTGAAAGGCATCCAACACTGCATGACATGTGCACCTTATCTCATTTGCAATTACGGGTTCACAGTATCAATTATGTCATACGGGTACTGCTTTGCTTCCTTACATGCCGGGTTCACAGTATCAATTATGTCATACGGGTACTGCTTTGCTTCCTTACAGGCATGTCAACGCACACCTGGATTCTGAGGTAGAGGCTGGAGACCGGGAACTAGCTGCCAAAGTTGATCTTGGATCTCCTGAAACCAATTATCCTGTGAATTTGCAACAAAGTGAGGAAGCTCCAAAAGCATTGAGAAGGCGCGATGAGAGTGGTGACAGGGTGACGTGCACGCTTGGTTGCGAGCAGGTGGTGCCCCTCTACGAGTGGGATTCGCATCTGATTATGCACCAGGTAATTGCACCTCATGCCTTTTGCATCAGAAATAGTCACAGGTGGTCGTCTATGATATCTATGCAGCTCGTCGTGTGAATAGTGCATGCTTGTCAAGTCAAGGCACGCTGTTCTCATCAGAGCGATTGATTATGTCACCACCTCCGCTGTGAAAGAAAGATTCCCATTAAGCAATTCAGGTGTTTCGCTTTCTTAAGCCCTCAGATTCAACAGGTTGAGTGAGCGCTTGCTATTCTTGTCTTGCATTTCCAGCTAGAAGCGGAGGAGATAGCAGCGGAGATGGACCGTCAGGAGCAAGACAAGCGCTCGGAGCTGGCAGCTCGAGTTGCACAGCATGGGTTCTTTGCTCCACTGCAATTGCAGCATGGTATGTCCAAAGGAGAGAGCAGTCGAGGGGGCAGTGAGGCTTGGAGACATGTCAGTCCGCATGCTGGCATGACTGTCCGAGGGGGTGCTGAAACAGGCGGTGGTGCAGAAGCTCAGGACCCCCCTGTGGCTGAGCAAAGAGAAACAATTTGCCGACGCGCTCCTGAGGGCATCGTGGAGCTTTTGCGACAGTAAGCAGACCTCTGTATCCACACTTACTCAAATCGAATCTTTGTTTTCACGCTCACTTCAGAAGGGAACGCAGACGCTATTCTGCTCTCAACCCATTGGTTGAAGTATGATATCCAGTCAAATATAAGCAGACCACACCTGCCAGACGAGATCATTCATGTAAGTTGAGGGCCGTATTGAATGACATGGTCTAAAGAGGTCACTCTTTGCCTGCATTGACTCCCCAGCCCCGGCATGTGCAGGGCGCTAGAAGCTGATTGCAAAGGGAACTGCAGGGCAGCCTTATCAGGTATGATAGGCTGTTTGCTTGCTGCAACTCACTGTGCGTCGTTGCTTCAGCAGATCTACAGGTAGTAGATGTAAGTACCTGACATGTTCCATGTCTTGTTGATTTTGGCTGTGTATATGCTGCTTGCTCGATTTTGTCATGTGTTCAATGGCGTTGTGAGCACAAATTTCCTCTTCTGCATCATTTGTGCCACCATCAGGTTATGTGGACCACTACGAAAGCCGACGGAGAGACGACCTTGGTTGGGGCTGTGGTTGGAGGAACATACAGGTAAGAGCCACTTTATTGAAGAGAAGGATGCTGTGTAGACCAAGAGGTCACAAACACTAGGCCCCTTCTTTGACCACCTGATTCTAGTGCAAATGAACCTAGTATGTAACTATGGGCCTCTGTTTCCTCTTCTTTGAGGACTTTCCGGTTGAGAATGTTTACTCCTGTTTGGAAAAGCATTTGGCGCAAGTTCCAAAATAACCTTGCAGTAAAGATCGCCCTGTACTCTGCTCTGCAGATGCTTTGTTCGAATCTGGTTGAAGACCCTGAGATCTGTGGAGCAATCTTTGGGGGCCGGGGGACTGTTCCAGAGATTCCTGAGCTCCAAAAGGTAAGGAGATTGAGTGACTTGCCCTATTATGTTTTTCCAGTTAAGCAGCGGAAGTTTCAGCCCCTCTTTGACTGTAGTGTAAGTGACATACAAAGCTGGCAGAGCAACTAATCATGTGTCAAGCACTTAAGCAGAACCAGATGCTGCTAGCAGGATCGCCGTCCTTGGGTCTTCTTCTGGTCTGAAAACGTGTTACGCAAGCACAGCGGCCTTTTAAAGGACACTCGTGTTTTTCCTGGCCCTTGTTAGTGGCTTCCAAGCGATCATCTCTGCTTCCTGAATGCCTGGCCCCTTCTGTTACAGTGGCTGGAACAAGCGTGGAAGGAGGGCTTTGATGTCATGGGAGCTGACCAGCTGGGTTGGAACGTCCGGGTAAGCGTTGAACCTCTGAGGAGGGGTCTTCGATTTCTGCAAGTCGAGTACCCGTCTCTTCCTTTCTTATTACAAGACAATGGTCGGACGAAGACAAGCATTAATGTGCATAACTGCCCATCTGTTCACACAGGCATGGCTCGTCATCGTGCAGATGATCAATTTGGGCAAGCGAGATCGGGGCAAACGTCGTATCTCTGAGTTGGCTACTAAGTTAGTATTGTTCTCTTTCTGGTGCCAAGATTGCGGACAGAACCGTTGCAAAGTGCTTCGGCATAATCCAGCGGAGCTCAACACTTCGAGTTTGAAAGTTTCTGAACTTTCCCCTTTGTCTGGTGTTCATACAATCGGCTCGCCCTTCCAGGTCATATGCTTATGAGGACTATGCTCGAATCAGTGTGATTGTCTCTGTTTACCTGAGCGGAGCCGCGTTGTGTCGAGGGGCTGAAGTCGTTTAAGCTGCCCTGCACGCGCTGCTGTCTGCGCAGCAGTCCCCCTCGATTTGGCAAGTTTGTCGAGTGGCCCTTTCCACAAAGCTCGTGCTTCTTATGCAGGAAACCCAGAAGTGGATTGGCACGACCGAGTGTGCCGCTCTGCTCCGCTCCTTTGGGCTGCGCGCGCGCATTGCCGACTTCCGAGCCTCCAACGTGAGAAACAAGAGGGAGCCACGAGGCGGGGACAGCCAGGCGGGCGACAGAGGACAGTCTGCTAAACGGCCTCGGACGGACGGCGCCGCGCCCGCCGAGATAACCGGGGGCAACCAGGATGGGGACCACCGGGACCACGCGGTGCATAGTGGGGTGCAGTGTGACCACTGCGGGATGAATCCAATCCGAGGGGCACGCTTCAAGAGCACGGTCAAGGACAACTTTGATCTCTGCGAGCAGTGCAAAGACGTGGCGGACGACCAGGTAAGGCATCCGCTCGTCCTGGTTACACCACATGGTCTCGTGTGTTGGATAGTTGCTGTAACCGTTGGTCCTTCGAGGTCGGTCTTGACATTGGCTGTCGCGTCATTTGAGAAAGTTAAAGAGCACAGAGCAAACGTTGAAGAGCACCGGGCAGACGGTTCTACTTTGTTGATTCACTAGTATTGCGTTCAGTCTAGCGTTTGGACCACACCAGCAGGACTCACCGATGCTTGGTCGTGACGTTGCGCATTCCTGGCTGGTGCAGGAGGCGAGTCGGGGCGTGACGCGGCTGCACCTGTACCTCAAGATGGACACGCCCCACGTAATGGAAGACAAGACCGAGAGTACGCAGAAGGGAGGCGGGGCGGGATCGGGGGCCCGGACAGAGAGTGCGAACGCGCACATGAGGCTGATCGAGTGGGTCTGGAAGTACTTCACCACTGGGGCGGGGGCGGCCGAAGACAGTGAAGCAGAGGAGGCCCCGACAAACCAGCGCCGGCATGTCATCATGAGCAACAGACCGTAAGCTGCAGCAACTTTTGAACCGTGCTTGCAACGGCATGCGTGTGTCGGACAGTGGAGTCGAGGTTTCCAGGGATAGCAGCATGTTGAGCGGCCCGCTGCCCACTAGTCTCTCACTTCGGAATCATTCAATTCACTTTGGAGCAGCCAGTACTGTCCAACAGGCCTTTTCCGGCTGCTACATCAACGAAATGAGAGAGGAAAGAAGCTGCTGGAGTTCTGATTCTCCGCTTGTGCCTCTGACGCCTTTTTCGCCTCGTTCTCTGCAGTCCTCTTTATTTCCAGCACGAAGGCCATTCCCGGACCATTGTTGGGATTGAGCGCCGGCGGTCGCGACCTGATGCACCGGAGGAGGCCTTTTTGCTGATACTCGACCCCTCGCAGGTAGGCAGACGGGTCACACAGATAGAGCAGACAGTAAGCACATGTTGCACGCTTCATTACCAATTCTTCCCGCCAACTCAAGTATCTACCAGAAATTCGAGCGCTTGGAATTGTCGGCGAGATGCGGCAACCACGTACAAAAGGACCTTTCTTATCTGTGTTTCCAGTTTAAAGGGGCCTTGTGAGAACTTAACCGGAAGAATGAGACAGCTGCGTAAGAGGTTGCCCCCATTAGTGACAGCATGTTTCCTCTTCGCCTGTTGTCTGTGCATACCAGAATCTGATGCTCCGTGCATCCCCCAAGTTGTGCAAAGGGCACGCATATGTCCTGAGGCTCGTTCATTGCGCCAGTCTTTCTGCACGAGGAATCTAGTGTTCTGACCGTCGTCCCCTGGTCGATCATTGTCAGCGAACTGCCGAAGTGGTGGAGGCACTTCGCCAAAAGAAGGGGTGGCAGCGGCTCATCAAACGAGGCGTCCACACCCTGCGGAAGCCAGAGTATCAGGTAGGTTTCGGTTCTCATCTCGACAGTAGACCTGTCCATCAACTCCACCTTGAAATAGGTGCGAGACTTGGGAATTCAGGTTGTATACTTAGGCTTTGTGGAGCTGGTTAAAACGGTTCGTCTCATCGTTATCATGCTGCCGGAAAGCGTTTCGTATCTGACGTATCCACAAGTTTTCTGCAGTTGTGCTTTGTCGAGCCGGGCATAGCCACGGGAGAGGAGCTGGAAAAGCTGAAAGTGCTGGACAGTGTTCTCCATCAGTATTAGTCTGTAGCAGTCTGTACAATTCAAAGCTGTCTGTTATCTGTGCTAGTATAGGACATTGCTCTGTGAAGGTTATTTGCACGCGGTTGCCAGGAGTTTGTGGTAATTTTGATACGGGAGGATAGAAGGGCATGATTGGTATGGATCGCCAGGTATCAAGGTAAACAAGGACTGAGCATTGGGTGAGACGGTTTGACAGAGGTTGTGATCGAGACCCCCAGTATGTCATTGTCATACTATTGTGGATGCCACAGGGTCTCTTCTTCTTCTTCTCAGATCTCTGTACACCTCTTGTTTACATGATGGTTCAACCAACATTCTATCTTCGGTTTCCTATATGTTGAATACGCTTTTCATATGCCAGAGCTTCGGCAGATCCTCGACTGTATTTAATAAAAGTTTCTGCGTCATACCCCGTTTTCAATGGAACCTCGCGCATAGACCGTCATGTTCAAACTCCTGTGCGTTTCGTTTCCGTTACCCAAATGACATCGTGCTTTCCTCGTTCTCCCGCAACCGGACCGGTGCATATGATCTACTGCATGGTTTTCGTGCATACTACCGTTGATCACCTGTCCAGAGCTTATGCAAAAAATATTCCACGCTATGCAGAAATTTGAATCGTTACACAGATCATACCCACTCGATCTGTCGAGCATACTTGTCTAAGTTTTCATGCTACTTAACTGGAGTGTAAGTGTAGCAGTAGAACTGCATAGGAAGGTCGGACTAGCTTGACTGCGGGGGCCACCGTCAGTAACTATTACCTTTCATATACGATTGTCCGGGTCCCATGCTTTCGAGTTCATCAGACGCGATCAAATCCCTTCAGTAGTATAACCCACTGACACTTGCATTGGGGCACAAAGCCATTACAAGCGCAGCCAAAATAGTTCGAACCAAGCATGGAAGTAGATTCCTGGTTCCAACCCCTCAACGCCAGCTTGCTCACTTTGTTGGGCTTGGAGCGAATTTTCAACCTCCGCAACACTAGGAGCTGGTGATCCAGTCACTCATCAATGATGCTATCAAGCTAAACAGCCAATAATTATCTCATCATGTAGTAAATACTCCAGCTACAACCAACTGCAACCGTAGATGCTGCCAAGATGGGCTGGTTCTATCCATAATACGGTACATGGAAATGTCTGTGTCCAATGACATTGTTATAGAAGGAACATGCGAAACTAGGTCACCAGGTGCAAGAACAAAACTACACTTTTCCAGTTAAAACACGTTCCAGAACTTGGTTTTGCACCTCAACCATTCTCAAGCAATCTATCTGTTCAAGCCTTGCTTTTCTGCCCTAGAGGTAGACTACTGATTGAGAATGTGCGTTCAATGTTTGGAGTCTGTAACTTGTACCAAACTTTCCATAAAATTGTCCCCTCGCCATGGTATGTGGAGTTCGGCAGTGCAGCACCAGGCCCTTGAGATCCCCGCTTGGACTGTAAACACCTCCTTCTTTTTTGACAGTGCACGTATCTGAAGTGGTAAGGAAGCCCTTATGGAAGAACATGCTCTGTATCCATGAGCACCGATGAGGAGAGCAAACCTGGAGGGCTTGTCTGACAGGTGATGCGGACAGAACTCTGCATGCTCCTCTGGCTTTCGCTGGGTTATCTTTCAACCAGTGTACAGTCCTTGCTAAGAAAAGCAAGTTGAACAAGCCGTTCAAATGCTCAACATAAGTCACTGACCCTTAAAGTGTGACACCATTAACAATACAGCATCTCTGTGCAACATCATGTATCATAAGAACACTCGCATAAGCATCATTGCCTCAAAGACTTTCTGACAAAAACTCACACCCGCAGTAGGCACATGTAACAAATGAAACACAGGTAAGTACTCCTTAAATACTGCACCAGCAAACCATCACAACAATAAGCCTGAGCTGAGCAAAAGAATGGCACCACCAATTTCCGAACAAAACACCAGAGATCATTGCAACAAACCGTTATCACAATATCGATTTCTATAGCTGCAACCTATGTGCGCAGTCGATGAGGTCTGTCCACCGTAATGTGGTCTTCCACTAATAGCAGCTGAAGGAATGTCAAGACAAAGGATCAGAACGGACCTGCATAATCAATCAATCAATCAACGGCATCAGGACAAGCAAAGGGTCAGAGGGTCACAAAAGAGGGCCAAAAACTGCGACAATAATGACCGTTGCCGCTGAAGAAAACCGCGACACCACAAACAGTCTCACCACCAGCGAACGTAAAATCACAAAAAAAGATCCCCCTTTCTTGGCGCACTCGGGGGTGTGGGTCAGAATGGATAGGTTGCCCCTGGCGTAACAAGAATGTTTGGCGGGCACCTGTCACACATCCCTGTGTGAAACCTCCGTTCATCATATAGAAAACCCCATGGCGTTGCCATGAAAGGAAGGATCTGAACAACTGGGGCTCTGCAACGAGCTTTTATATGGCAAGGACTAGCACATTCACATCGTCTGTTCTTGGTTCGGCTCTCCTCCCCCAGTGCCTGGGAGAGCACTGTGTTGGTCTATAAAGTCATCGGGTGTGTCTGGCGACTCTGGCCGTGGTTCAGACATGCATTTAACCAATCACCCAGTCGTTACCGTTTCGAGTTCATTTGCACCTTGCTGCAAGGCTTGTAAGTCGCAGCATGATGCAGGAGAGCATTTTGGAATTTGGCAGGCTTTAAAAATGGCTTCGTGATGGTGGCCTAGCTCTCCCTGTCATGGAACGGGATCGGAAGGTTACATTGACAGGCATTGAAGGCTTTGAGTAATTGTGGAGGCACTGCGCGTGCGCATGTTTCGGTGTTCCATCATGGCGCTCTCAAAGGTGCTGCTCAGGGGAGCGCCAGCTGCTTCCGTGCCCCTGGTCCTTTCCCAGCACTTGAGCGAGTGCAGGATTCTGACGAAAGCACATTCCTGCTTGCTTTTTCGTAGCTGCAATGCGGAGCTCACTTTGGGTGACCGCCAATTGTGCAACTTTACTTTTCTAGGCCCATACCTCCGCACACAACACTCAGCCAATGACCATTGTTCCGCGCACTTTGCGGAACCCAGAAGAGGAATTTCTTGTAGGAGCGGAGTGGCCCAGGCTGGGGCGCCCGCAGGCGAGAGCCGTGCCGAAAGTGCAGCACGGCGGGATAGCAGGAAACATCCGCTAGACAAGGACGACATCAGCACCCACCCTGGCAGCTCTGCTACGTCAGCTCCCGACGTCACCGTCATCGCCAAGGGTGACCACCTCTTCTTCTCCGAGTCTGCGACTTCCTGGGAGTCTCTGGGGATAAACCCCACTGTGGGTGAGGCGCTGCAGGGCGCTGGGTTTGAGCGTCCATCGCGGGTGCAGGAGGCGGCAATCCCCAAGATCCTTGAGGGCAGGTGCGGGATCTACTGCTTGTGATGGTCGCAGGAGGGTGGTGTGATTAATCCCTGTTGCGATGCTGGTGGTGGTGCACCCAGTGGACAAGGCCACATTCATGCCCTTTCACTGTGAGCTAGTGGTCACGGTTTGTTAAATTGAGGAATGAATTGCGGGGCCAGAGGTCAGAATCCCTCACATGTGCAGCAGTAAAAGCCCTCTGACTGGGTGCAGGGACGTCGTGGTGGCTGCGGAGACCGGCAGTGGCAAGACCCACACATACCTGGCTCCGCTCATCCAAGTCTTGCTCGACGGGAGGCAGTCCGGCCCAGCGCCTTCCCCTGCGACCTTGACCCCCGCCACCGTCGCCTCCGCACTAGCAGAGGGCCAGGAGGTGCGGCTCCCGTTGTGGGCGCAGGAGGAGAGCCACCGCGCGTCCGCATTTGTCCTCGTGCTGTGTCCGAACGCCACCCTGTGCCAGCAAGTGGCTGACATGGCGCATGCGCTTAAGGACCCCGAAGGCGGCTCGCTGCTCAAGATTGCGGTGGTTGCGGGGGGACAGCAGCCGCCCGCGTTCACACCCGACATTGTGGTGGCCACGCCTGGGGGCCTGCTGAACATGCTGTACGCCTTTGATAGGAAGAGGCGCCGGAGGACGGCTTTTGCAAGGGACGTGCGCTATGTGGTGAGGGGCTGCTCCTCGGCCCTTAATTGTTGGAAATATTCTTGGGGATCATTGGCCAACTTTTGGTTTGAACAAATGGTGGCGTAACTGGAGTCACGAAGATGGTTTTGTGGAAGTGGTCGAGACTGCTTCTCTCGTTTCGCAAGGCGTCGAAAACATGTTTGACCACGAATTGCCCCAGTTTTTCTTGAAGGTTGACATGGTTCCTGAGGGAAAGCCATTCTTCAGCCGGCGTCTTTCTCTTGATTCGTAAGTCGGTGCCCATGGGCCAGACGTGCTAGGGCCCCTCTGACGCCTCTCTGCCCCCCTCCCTAGGTGGTGGACGAGGCGGACATGCTCCTGTCAGGCGGCTTTGCTCGCGACGTGGCGCAGCTGCTGCTCATCTTCCGGCAGGCTGAGAAGGACCTCTCGAGACGATTAGAGACCGAACCGACAGCGGAAGCAGAGTCGCATTCACCGACTGGGGAAGATTCTGAAGGTGCCAGTGAAACGAGGAACGAGCGCAGCTGGGTGGAGGAGCGAGGGGAGGAGGGGGCAGCGGAGAGCAGCGCAGGAGGGGCGGAGTGGGAGGAGGACGAGCGGGAGGACCGGCGGCGGGCGCAGGAGGGGGGGATCTGGGACGACGACGTGCTGGGTGAGCCACTGGGGTGACAATGGGCTGTGCCAGGCGAGAACTGCTGGTCCGTGTGGGAGGTTGGAAGTGTGTTCACTGCTGCGTCACAGTGTGTCTCTCCTTGAGAAGCCTTCGTCAGCACAAGCGCTCCACCTGGTTGTCCAGGATAGCGTGCCAAGTAGGACTTTGCTGCGAGGCAATGAAACTTTCTCTGCGTTCCAATCATTCTTCTGTTGTGGAGACCGTACACTTTTCTTCTCTGCAGCCGCTGAAGGAGGCCCGAGTGTCGCCTCAAGAGGCGGGCCTGCGGGCGCCAGCTCGGCCCGGCGGCGGGAGCGGCGGCGCAAGGTGTGGGTGCGCAGCAAGCAGTTCATTTTTGTGGCGGCAACTCTTCCTGACTCGGGCAAGATGTCGGTGGGGGCCATGCTGCGCAAGCAGTTCCCGGAGGCGGCCTATGTGCGGGGGGGCCTGCTGCACCAGCACAACCCGCGGCTGCAGCTGGCGTGGGCGGAGATTGGACGGGAGAACCGCGTGGCGGCGCTCATGGAGGCGGTGGCGGGGCCGGACTGGCAGGAGGTGAGGGAGGGCTGGCATTGAGGAGTCGGCAAGGGTGCCGGGGCCCGGCGAAGAGCAGCTGTTGGGCAGCGTTTGCAGCAACATAGGACAGATCGAATATCATTGACGGGCACATTCCAACAGTCAGCTGAAGGTCGAGATCTAGCAGTGCGTGCGAATGCTCAACTTTTCCGCTCTGTTCTGAACCCTGTTCTCCTCGCTGCGCAGGGCCGGCTCCGGCCGCTGGAGGAGCGCACGCTCGTGTTTGCCAACAGCACCGACGCCGCCAAGGCCGTGAGCAAGCTGCTGACGTCACAGGGCCTGAGCCCGCTCAAGTACCACAGCGGACAGACCCCGACCGACAAGGCCGCGGCCATCCGAAGATTCTCGGAGCAAGGGGGCGTGCTGGTGTGTACGGATGCGGCGGCGCGGGGGCTGGACGTGCCGGACGTGGGCCACGTCATCCAGGTAGGGGGCCGGGGGGGTATTATGTAGCGGGCAGCGTCGGGCTTAAGAGAGCGGCTGTGAGCGTCTGCGGGCTCACGTAGTCTGCCAGTCCTTGAGCAGCTGCTGTCGTGCAAGGGACGTGTCAACCTGCGGGTTCTGAATGAGAGGCGAGTGGTCAAATTCAGAGGCAAAACAAAGGACTCACATTGCACACGATCCGGTGGGGTCGAACAAGGCTCCCCGCGATTCGGCCCTCCTTCTTGCAGTCGCTCGTTCGCTGGTGTGGTCTGGACGGGTTTGAATAGTCTAGCAAGTCATTTTTGATGAACTTCCACCCTTTGTATTGCTTGAATACACTCTTCTCGTTATTCCATGGCCCTCTCCGCTCGATTTTACGCAGGCGGAGTTTGCGACGAGCGCCATCGACTTTTTGCACCGGATTGGTCGCAGTGCGCGAGCAGGCCGCGCGGGGCGGGTGACGAGCTTCTTCACGGAGGACCGCCGGGACCTGGTGGAGGCCGTCAGGGAGGCCGTCGAGGCGCAGGAGCCAGTGGTGAGCCGCCACGTGTCTCGCCTAGACTGCTCGAGACGACCAGAAGATGCATAAGGTTGACGTCAAAGCTTGCATGTGGATTGGCGGCATACGTTCAGCCGTCCATATACGAAAGGGCTGAAGCCCAGTAAGAAAGGTGGCATATCAGGCTGGGAGTCTCAACTTGATTCAGCCAAGTATCTGTGCGAAGCTGGCTCGTTTCTGTGGTGTATTACTAAGGCAGGGGCGGAAGCTCCTTATGCTTAATGCGTCTTTCTCTTTCCGAGCATCAGTCTCTGTCGGAGCTTCTGTCCCCTCCCTGAAAGGTATCTCGGCTAACAGTACGGGATGGCTGCTGGTCGAGTTAATTGCCTGCTCAGGTTTTGTTGGGGTCCACTTGTGACTGACTTGGTTCGCCTCTTGTCAGGAGGGGGCGTTCAGCCGCAAGAGGAGTTTCCGAAAGAAGTTCAAAAAGTACGGGGTCGGCCGTCAAGGTGAGCGAAAAAGAGCACGTCGGAGGCCGGGTTGGCCTCTTGTGCAGCTCTGGCAGGGAACGTGGAAATAAGGGTGGCAGCAAGCGGCATGAGAAGACGCGATGGGTCCAAGCTTTGCTCGTCGCCGGCTTATCCGCTGGCTGCAAACTTATCGACAGAATTGCGTCGCCATTCTGCGGATACGATCGGACCTAAAGCCAATAACGTTGAGTGTGGAACTTTCTCTATCAAAGATGGACAGTGAAAGGATCCTGAGAGGGCGTGCGTTGAGGCTGACGACGAGGATCCATTGCGCTTGCTTTGGAAGTTCAAAGAGAATGTCTTCTTTGGACAACATTCATTGTCGGTCTGAAGGATGGCGCGCTATCGGCAGGCGAACCTCTCCCAGAAAGTGCGAATTGTAAACATAGATTGTGAATGCATCCAGCGTAGCTGACGGGTTGATTGTTGCAGGTATTCCAAACCAGTCAGTGGGGAGAAGGACTGTAGGCGAAGACGAGATGCAAAGGGCGCAACAACGTTTCTGATCTGGTTATTGATTACCAGTTCACTTGGAAACCAAGTGTTGTCTTATTAGATGTAGTGACTGGATGTTAGGTAAAAGAAGGGGAACGAAGGAGTAATCTGCTGTTGGTATTTGGAAGGGTCGTCCTTTCAGATGTTGATTGTTGGTGCCTTCTTCAAGTGACGCACAGTGTTCCCGTCTACCTGGGAAGTAGCAAACCCCTGTGCAATGGCTATTGAGAGTCACGTATGTCAATCGAGTGGGTATTGGGTTCATCAAAGCTTGCCATTCAATTGACTGTTTGATGTATGGCATATTATGGGTTACATGAATTTTTTGTGCTTATACAGCTTGGGTTGCGGTTTGACATGCACATCTTCGGTGTAGATGGCACGCTTCAGATGACACGCGCGTGCCACAGCAAAACTGTCGTCAAATGTCCTCGATGATCTGTGCGTATGCATACGGTGCATTGGCCTGGCAGGACAAAAGCTTTGACTACGCTAGCTTATATATTTGCCCATCGTACTGGGGCCTGGTGGCTCGCAATGATGCTTTGCTCTTTGAGTCCGTTGCATCGACTGCTAAGCCTGGCGGATGCACATGATTAATGGTTGCAGTCATTCGCATGTATTTTGGAAGGCACACTAAAATAACCATCGATCGTTGCGCGGCTGCTTGAAAATGCAAAGCATTTGGGATTGCTGCTTGCTTGGTACTCTTGGTTGTATAGCGGCAATCATTCAAACAGCAAGATTGTCGACCGTTAGTAATCAGATCTAAACATCATCCAGAAATCCTCGAATGCGGCGCGGACCTATCAACTAACTTGACCATGCTTTCATGCAAAAACATATATCGAAGCCTTCCATTTAAGTTCGTTGTTAACAGGCTTCGATTCAATTGCCACTAAAAATTGGCCCATGCAAATACTGCAGTCATGATTCAGCACTCCCCCCCGGCTATGAGTCATGACTCATGACGCGTGTAGCCTCGAGCGACTACCCGGTGACCTAGGCTAAACTCGCGCAAGCTGAAGACTCTGTCACGGCAGAGGGGGCAAATCTGCAGATCTATTTGATCCAATCGTCTCGTGACACGTCAACATGTGCATAAGAGTCGAACAGTCTAGCATGTGCCGCCATTGTGGTCTGAAATGCGGAGCGAGTCCCGCATTGCATTGGGGAGGCAGCAACTTGAAAAGAGTGGGTGAGGAGCTGGACCGGGGTTGGCGCTTACCCATACTAATAGGGTACTCTGCTAGAAGTAAGAAGGTTGCTGCCAAAGGGAGCCACGATGGCTGCCAAGCAGCAGATACTGGATCATGTCCACGCTCTTGACCACATTACGGACGAGCACGCCCGCGCCAGGCGGCAGCGGCGTCTCAAGTTTGCGAAGATACAGATTGGTGGCTTCACATTGGACTTTGGGGCGCCCCTTTTCAGAGACCAAAGTATCGACGCCCCCATATCGCAAACTGAGATTGTCGAGGTCCCAGAAGAAGCCCCCCTGGCAGCCACCATCGTGCGCCAGGAGAATGTGAAGGGGCGCCAAACAAAGAAGAAGCTGGGCGTGCGGAAGGCAGTCGGCATTGGGCTCTGGTCAGCTGCTGCAGTGTCGCTCTTTCAGCACAGTGCATTACGCGCAGCGGAGTGCCTGACGGGCAATGGGGATGCGGTTCTGGCGTCAGACGCAGTGATACTTGCCCTGGTGAGCTGGCCCATAATGCACCGCAGTTTCTGAATGGGGCTTTCACAGGGTGTCACTGACGCCACCCATATTGTGAAGTATGAAACCCAGCTGCAGAATGCAGTGATGGAGCAGGACACTGTGGCGGAAGCACCTTAAATTGAGCGCTCACTCCGCTTTAACCTGACCACCGATTGGATCCAGCGCCACTCCAGTCTGTGAGACTGAAGTGAAGAAGGATGCGACGGGGCCACTTGGTTCGTGGACAAATGCGTTTTGGCATACCACTTGTGCCCCTATGACGTATGTAGAAAGCAATTGCGATGCCCAGAAGGAACGCACGACTTGAGTGATGGAACTGTGTCAATCTCAGTCGGCCCCCGGTTGCCACCATGTTTCAGCACTGTAAAGTACAATGCCCCATTTGCCCCCTTCCGACTTATCATCAACCTGCCCCCCTTTTGGCTCTCAGGCCCAAAGGAGGATACATGGGCTGACACCTGTCGCCCCGTGATGCAGGCCTTTGAGACGTGCCCGTTTCAGAATGTTCGTAACCTGGGGGGCAGCAGAAACACAGCCATCGGAGCGTTGCTGGCTGCTGCTGCCATTGGGGCGGTGTCGGCCCATGCGAGGAAGAAGCGGCTGAAGAAGGTCGCCAACCAGTCGGTGAGACGCCCCAAACCACTGTGTATGATGGTTATCAAGAGTAATCAGATTAGATGGCAACCTTCTCAAACAGACACTCAAATGTCGTTGAAGGCCATATGAGCTTGGGCAATGTATGAGTCCCATTCTAAATATCCTCTCACTCAGGCGGCTGCCCGTGTTGTGAAGTTGGTGGGAGAAGAGGCGCTTCAGCGCAGCGGCCTTCTGTGAGGATCCCTCATGTTCACGGAGTGATTGACCTTAGTGACCCCTCTTCATATTCTGCTTTGCTCTGCTGGGCAGCGCCCCTGACTTGGGTCACTGTTGTTGCTTCAGGTGCGGCAGGGCCAGGACCCCATCTGGCGCAGCGCCCTGTGCCCTGATGGACAGCTGGTGAGTGCGCCTTCCGCTGGGTGACTGAAGTGGCAGGTGGTTAAGAGAGAAAACAAGGTCACCTGCTGCGAAAACCTTGTTGCCAGGTTGCCCATGTGGGCACTGAAAACTTGCCGCCGTCTCAGAGATGGCTACGTTGGAATAGCCACTCGGCGATCCGGTGAGGGGCATCTTTCAGAGTGGGGCCACAGATGACGGGTCTCCTAACCTCAAGACCAAAGTGGGGGGTCCCTCGTAGAATGCAAGACATCAGCGCCGGTGTCTAAAAAGAGAAGGTGAATAAGGAGTGAGCTGCTGGTCCCTCATGTCCGTTACACCCCGGCTTGCCTCTGTTGAACGCCCGGTCCTTTGTGCAGGTGGCAACAGCGGTGCCTAGCGTGGACACGTTGTATGACAACTTCTTCAACTACGCCGCGCGCAAGCACGCACAGGTCAGCCCCTCAAACCCAGCTAAATGCCTTGGGCAGTCGCTGTCCTATACTCCAGCCAAAGCACGAACTGTCATCGTCCCTTGAGGCAAAGGTGGCTTACCCATAAAATGTATGGAAAAAGCTTCGTACTGTCTTTTTCACCGTCCTACGAAGTGACGAATCACCTTGTGTAGATGGTTTTTTTTCCAGTTGAGAACTTACGAGACCTCTTCAGCAAGGAGCACTTTGGGGGAATAAACATAGCTGACCGCTGACAAACTTTTGGTTGAACAGTAATCTGACTAGCTACCGACCGTCGTTGCTATTTCCGGCTGTTCTTGTCCAGGAGCCGTGCCTGGGTCGCCGGACAGCGGACGGCTACTCGTGGACCTCGTACAAAGACGTTGCCGAGGAGGCGTCCGCCTTCGGACGGGGCTTACGCGCGCTGGGGTTGCAACCAAAGTCGAAACTGGGCATCTACTCGGTCAGGCTCAATGTCTCCAGCCCAGCTTTGCACTGTCCAAGAGTAGTTTCGCTGTTGGTGGTAGTTGAAAGCCCTGGCTTGAGACCTGCTCGGGAAAATAATGTCACAGAGTACTCCAGGTAGATTTAATGCACAGTGATCCGCTCCAGGGAGCGCCATCTTGTCGTACGAAAAGTCAATTCGGTTTCTTTCAGCATCAGGCTGTGACAGCACTCTTGTTGGGCGCTGCAGGTGAACAAGGTGGAGTGGATCGTGGCGGAGCTGGGCGCGTATGCCCACTCCATCATCGTTGTGGCCCTGTGAGTCCGTCACCCCAATATCCCTCTCCTTCCCACACCAATTTGAACTGATGCCTGCGGGGCGCCTCTTTCTTGGCTGTTCAAACGTCCTGTTTGCTGCTCCTTTACTGATCACCTGAATGAAAGCATTCCCCGACCAGGCAATCCTGTTACTTGCGCACCGCCAAATCTTCGGGCATTCGGGCTGGTCTGCGGCGGCCCTCGAAATCGAAGACGTTTGAAAGATGGACCCGTTTCTTTCTCAGCCTTCTTCTCGAACTGGGCGAGGGATCCCATTCCCTCCGCTCCTGATCTTCCCTGTGCGTGTGTTGCCAGCTACTCGACGCTGGGCGAGGACGCAGTGGCCTATGTGGTGGACCACTCCGAGATGACAATCGCGCTCGCCAGCATGCAGGTCAGCGCAAGTCGACTTGTTAAGCCAGTTTCAGGGAGCATGTTTGTCCAAGTCATCAGGAGAGGGGCCATTCAGCGACTCAGTACATCGAACAAGAGTCTGCTTGTGCCGGTTGTCCGGATTGGGTCGAGCCGTTTATCAATGGCCGTCGTAATCTTGGCAATATTGTCTATTTTTTGCATGTTGTGGCTGCTTGTGCTGAAGGATGCGTAATGCTTTCGAACCCGCTGGTCTTGTCGGGACTGCTTGTAGTCTGTCTACAACATCTCGAACCTGTTTTGGTACGAGTGCGCTCGAACCCTTGCAGAGCAACGCACCTCTCGCGGCAAACTTGGTGATTGTCGATTAGATGCTCGACCTGTGACCTCAGAGACTCTCTCCGTGTCGATCCCTGCTGCTGCCACGTGGCAGGCTCTGGCGTCCCTGTTGGGGGTGCTGCCTAGGGTGGAGAAGCTGCACACCATCATCTACCTCGACACCGAGCCGGGCGACACGCCCACCGACGCGCAGCGCAAAACCGCCAAGGACGCAGGTCAAGAGCTTCGCATCCGCTTATGTTTCTTTTATTCAGGGTCCGCTGGAAGGTTACGCGCTGTCTCGTGTAGCATTTCCCTTCGCTCGAAGAGCCTCCCTTCATCCTACTTTCCCCGAAGTTTGACGTCCGGGTGTGCAGCAATTCGTGTGTCTGAAAAATAACAAGTGGAGCATCAAAGGATCGCATCCTCGAACGCCCACGCGTTTTCCCCTCAGGTGTGGAGCTTGTGGCCTACTCGGCGGTGCTGGACAAGGGCCGCGCCTCGTCGCTGCCGGACGTGCCCCCCGCTGCCAAAGACACCGCCACCATTATGTACACGTCAGGAACCACTGTGAGCGCTCGGGGAATGACGTCAGCAGATGGCTTCGAACTAGTTTGATTCTGCAGGATTCTTCGACAGACATTTGCAGCCTCGAGGTGCCGGAAGGTTTCCTCTAGGGAAGGAAAGAGCGCGCGCACATACTGCAGGGTTTATGAGGACTTGGTTGGTTGTGCAGGGCAATCCGAAGGGCGTCATTCTGAGCCATGCGGCGGTCAATGCCAACGCTGCCTCGGCCGAGCTCGTGCAAGTGGTGAGCTCGTGGCTTTGCGCCGTAACACCGTCATAGCTCTGTACGACTTCGTCTGAGCTCCCCGCCTCAAGTCTCTCCTGTTAAGAGCCCCGGTAATCTGTGCGGCCGCCGAAAATCATCCTGCTTTCGGCACTCTGTTATACTACCGTGCTTTTGCCAGCGACTGCTCGATTGGAGGGAGACGCGGCGCGTCGAGCATTGTTCCGGCACTGCTATGTGGAAGAAGCCAATGTAGAGCAGTATTCGCTTAAGTCCCTCTTAACTTCGAAAGTTGAACGGCCTGTTTCCATTGCGATGCAGCAACAAGGGTTCCCCATCAAGGCGGGCGATCGGTACCTGTGCTACCTGCCACTCGCCCACATCTTCGAAAGGGTCGTGAGTTGCCGGACCGCCTTTCTGTGCCGCTTTATCTGCTGGATGACGTCAATCTGTTGTAATTTTGACGTCTGAAGTGGGCTCCATCACCTCAGTCTCCCGGCTCTCTAAACAAGAAGGCCCTGTCATGTGTACAAGCTTTGTTCCATATTGCTACGGACGGTCAGATTGTCTTGATATCATGTTGACGAAGGGCCATGTTGACTAAGGGAAGTGCCCAGGGAATGGGTGAAGTCGGTTCGGCAATTTGAGGTGGCTACAGATGCGGAGCATGTTCCTTCTACATTTCAATTTCTCAATTGCTTTTCACCGAGCACAGTCCTTGGTCGATATGCTCTTTATCAACAATGGGCCGTCTTATCCGCCGTGCCGTGGTTGCTAGATGGTGACGGTGATGCTGCGCTACGGCGCGGCGGTGGGCGTGTTTGGCGGCAAGGTGGACGCGCTCCTGGACGACATGGCCGCGCTCAAGCCGACCATCCTCGCGGGGGTGCCACGTGTCTTCAACCGGGTGCACGACAAGTAAGGCGCCACGCGATCCGCTCTGCGAGGGAGGCTGAGAGAGCCACATCGATCCTGAAAGCAGCGCTCCAATTGCAGCGAAAACTGTCTTGAATGTCGACCTTACGTCTTCCGCATTTTCGAGTTGAAAAGGCTCGTTCCGCCCATTTGCAGCGGTAGTCGCGATAGGCGTTTGCTGACCCGTTCAACAGTGATTGCCTCGGACGCAATTCCTTTCAACACTGTAGCCGATGAGCCGTTGACTTAGCACTGGCTGGCTGTTTGCAGGGTGCTGTCCAAGCTGGCGAGTGGCGGCAAGGTGAAGAAGGCGCTCTTCCAGGCCGCCATGGCCGAGACCAGCCGCGTGCGCGCCGCAGGGGGGGACCCCGCGACGGTGCCGCTCTGGAACAAGCTCGTCTTCTCTAAGGTGCGGTCACCCTCCTCTGCAAAAGCGCGCAGGTCTTTCTTGCGACGCTTCTGACCTCCCTCCCCTTAGTTACTTCCTTCCCTTTGCCCACCGTTTGTAATGATGATGTACTACAGAAGACATACGCTACCCGAGGATTCCCCGTTAGCTCTCTTCACTGTTCCTCAATGTAGCTTCCTGCTTACGAACAACGTAATCGTCAGAAGTGCCTCAGCCTCGGCCTGATATCTTGTCTGTGTCGTCTCAGATCAAGGCTGCTCTTGGAGGGGAGTGCCGGCTCATTGTGTCTGGCGGCGCCCCGCTCAGCAAGAGCACGCAGGAGGTAACCGCACCCTCTGCTGACGGACCTCCGACACGTCAGCGTCTCAGCAGACGCGTTGGCTGGCCTTTGGAGTTTAGCTACTGCTGGGGCCTCGTCATAGCAGTCCGGTGACGAAGTCTTTTGTTCGTTTTCAGCCTGCTGAGACAACTGTCTTGCACCCCTTGTCCCAAGTCAAGTGTTCCCGGATCTGCGTAAGCAGAGCCGCTCTTGATCCTTCCGCTGGGATCCGTGATACAAATTCTTCCTCTCCTTTCTGCAGTTCTTGAGCAACGCCTTTGGAGCTCCGGCCATCCAGGTATGCTGCCACTACTTTTTCAATGCCGACTTTGCTTTAAATAGCTAATCAATTTGTCCGCTTGTTACCAAACCACCCCATCAGAGCACGGGGGGGGTGAAGGACACGGGGCCGGGAAGCTGGGAGCCGAAGAAGAGAGGCGCCGCCGTACTCGTGTCGTCTTACAATCATAAGCAGCGTCCGTAATCCTACCACCGGATTTCTCTCAAAGTCCCGCCACCCCTCCATTGACTCACGTTGCGGTCGAGCCTACTTCTTACACCGAATCTGCTTGCCCTCTGTTCGCTAACGTGGCACTCCTCTCCGGCAGGGGTACGGCTTGACCGAGACTTGTGCTGGGGGCGCTATCGCCATTGCGTCCGACCCCAGCGGGGGCCACGTGGGGCCCCCCAGCCCGAGCCTAGAGCTGAAGCTGGAGGACGTCCCGGAGATGGGCTACACTGCGGGGGGGGACGTGCCGCAAGGGGAGGTACGACAGGAAACTCCTTCTGAAACCACGTATGAGCTGCGAACGTCAGTGCCCTCGCCGGCATAGGGTGACTTGTCGATTGGGTCTATTATTGAGCGAAGCCGTTCAATTTTGGCTCTATCCATCGTGGGGTTCTCCGGCTTACAACATGCGGGTGCCTGTCGTTTTTGGGTGCATGACTTTAGTCTCCTGAAGAGTAAGGGAAGAGCTGAAGAAGATGGAAACTCATTCACGAGGCTGTAAGCTGCCGTTCATACAGAAGCTGTCTGGACGTGCGGCACTCGTCCACGGTATTGCACGGTCGCGCCGCAACCCGAACGCCTAGTATTGCCAAGTCTCAAACACAGCTCTTGGTTCGCTCCTTACGTTACCGCGTCCTCTTGTGCGTAATATCGTGGTTGATCATCCTCCCCGCTGTTGCGCAGATCGTGCTGCGCGGGTACAGCATCATGGACGGCTACTACAAGGAGGCCACCATGACTGCCGAGGTGCTCGACGCCGACGGCTGGTTCCACACCGGGGGTGAGCGCCGCCCCACCGCACCGCTGCACGAGTCTCGCCAGCCACAGTGCTTGCCGCATCCCGCCAAATCGAGCTGCTTGCTCAAGTCACGAGTGGATACAAAGCTGCCATAACCGATCTCTGGTGTTCTGCGTGCTGTCGTTAAGAGTGCTGATGAGAGGAAGGGGTCTGGATATCAATAGCCTGGAGAAAGAGCAGGTAGTGAGTTGCGCAGGTCGTGTGGCTCAGAGCGTTGGTTTTGGTGCGTGCAGACATCGGGCAGATCAACCCCAACGGCACGCTCAACATCATCGACCGCAAGAAGAACATCTTCAAGCTCGCGCAAGGCGAGGTGGGGACAGCGTCCATCACGTAGCCTCAATGTGTCGGAACTCCCTCCTGAAACTATCTGTGCTTCGAGTGACAGTAGATACGTCTTTGGGATAGCTCAGCGTTGCAGTCTGATTGGTGAAGTACCGGTCACATCCGCGACTGAGGCTGAGCTGCAAGGGTTCATGGAGTCGCAGTGCATCAAGTCGACCCAGAAATTGACGAGTCCGTCTGTGGTTGCAGTATGTGGCCGCGGAGAAGTTAGAGATCCAATACCAGGCCTCGCGCTTCGTCTCTCAAATCTTCGTCTACGGAGACAGGTACGCTTGTCCCTCCCGTCTTCCGTCCTGCTGGCCTGGGGGTTCCTAAAACCCACTAACGATCGACCATCTTCTACCGGGAGGTTCGTAGATTGAACCTCCGGCTGCGGTCACACGCAGATTGAACGATTGCAACTGAGCTGCGCTGGGGAACCCATGTTTGACCACAAACAGCAGAGCTTTTGGAAGGCAGCGTGGTTGCGTGTCTGGAGCGTGTCTCGAGCAGCTGCGTAACACGGCTGTAAAGAGCTTATCGAAATGGATGTCGAAGCCTCCTCTATGGTCTTGCATCTTGTCCACGCTTTTTACTCAAGGGGGTGGGCCCAATCATCAGGGCAGGCAATGGCTTGCAGGCTCACCGATGACTCTGGGCACATGAACTCCAGAAAAGCGTAGCCACGTGCAGATGGCTACACGCACAAGTTGCCGTTGCAAAACGAGCCTCATCAGTGCGAGATACTCACCGCTCGATCCAAAACCATGCGGTGGTGCTATCATCTCTTTACCTGTCCGCACAAACGCAGCCCATGCCGCAACACGGAAGGTTTCTCAAGGCGGCTTTGCTCACCTCATATTCTTGCCATACTTGTGCAGCCTGCAGTCGACGCTGGTGGCGGTGGTGGTCCCCGACGTTGGCGCGCTGCGCGAGTGGGCCAAGACCAGCCAGCCTGCGCTCGCGGACGCGCCCGACGAGAAGCTGTGAGCGGCACGGAAAAATGCACACTCTGCATGGATTTGTCTTGCGTTTTGCACTCCCGAAATGGGACTCCGGCTTCCGACTCAGTATAATGCGGGCGAGCGAAGCTTGTCTGCCATAATACGGCTAGGTTCGTCAAACCGGGACGTACTAGGCCCTTGAGTACGGTCCTGATTCATGTGCTGAAAGATCCAGAACGAGGAAAATCACCAGAAGGGTCGCATGTCGACTCACGAGCCGGATCCCCATCCCTTCCGCACGAGAGTCGCAAGGGACCGGAAGCTTCCTGCGTGCATGCATTTCAGACATGCGGACCTGCTCATCCACTCTTGCGCTTTCTGACGGGCCTTTCTTCCATTATTCAATGAGAGGAGACGTTTCTTGGTTGCGCACTTGCCAAGACGGTTGGCTCCGACCCCCTCCTCTTTGCTCACCAGCCCAACCGTTTCCTCTCCGCAGGGCTGCATCGGCGGAGGCAGAGAAGGCCGTGCTGGCGGACCTCAAGGTCGTCGCTAAGGGGCCTCCCGCCCTTAAGGGCTTTGAGGTGACGTCGCCACTCCCACACAGCTACTGCGTTCCCTGCAATTTCCGCAACCATCACACCCAAAGCTTAGATGATACTGGAAACGCTCGCTTGCACTAAAAGCCACTTGCACTAAGATACATAGCTCCCGGGCACTTAAAACTAGAAATCCTAACCAATCAAATCACGCGCTCGCACCCTCACCCACCCTAACCACCAAATTGACCCCACCCGTCCCTCGGTTGCTTATCTTAGTGCAAGCCGCTCTTAGTACAAGCTAGCGTTGCCGAACTGCTTAGATGGCTATAGGCGTGGATCTAATTATGCTCCCCCTCGGCCACGTACCGTCCCCCCTTCTCCTGGGACTCGATCCCTCTGGCCAAGAGAAAGAACAGCAGGAGCTGAGCTTGCGAGCCGGGTTGGCGCTGACGTCAGTTTTTCTCCCCGCTCTTGCTGACGTCAGCGTTGGGCTTGCAGGTGATCCGGGCCGTCCACCTTGACCCGGAGCCGTTTTCGGTGGACAACGACCTGCTCACGTGAGGGCCCCTCGTGCTGTACCATGCCTGCTGAACGGCAGTCAAAAGCTGCCAGGCGCAATTTTGTCCTCGTAGGAATTGGCAGAAAAGATCATCTGTTCCTCGATGTCGCGAGCCTAGCAAGACAACCCTGCTTTCTGTTGAGACAATGAACAAGATTGTATGCTGCAAGTTGTTGATCCGGACGGTCCGTGCGTGCAGGCCGACTTTCAAGAGTAAGCGGCCGCAGCTCAAGGTGCGTGGGAGTACCCTTTCAAAAGCTTGACTGATCGAATCGCAGTATGCCATCACGGAAGAAACCGTGCATCTCAGGATCAGCTTCGTTTCTTCCATCCTGGTTGCAGCGGAATGCAGCGAAGAGCGACAGAGCTGCAATGCTTGGCAAATGAACAAAGCAGTGTAGCCGCATGCATTGAGAGCAGATATTGCCCTTCTCATGCCATTCTTTGCACATTCTCCTCCTAGTGCTCTCTTTTCTAGATTAAGCACGGCCAGCGGAAATCGTGGTAAGCCGACTGTCTTGTCAGCCAGCCAAGCTCACATACGTAATGTCTTCTGGTGCAGAAAAAGTATGGCGACATCATCGAGAAGCTGTATGCAGGCATGGCAAGCCGGTGAATGGGAACCTGAGGGGCAAACATGCGCACACCTCGTAGGTAATAGACGTACCAGCAGCGGCTTGAGGCTGCCGGCCTTACTTTCCGCCTTGAGTTTGGGAAGATACGAGTTGCGAGTTGTGCATTTTTTGAAAATCGTGGATTCTCCTATTAGCACTGCGGACGTGCCGATGTGCTATGATAGGGTCGGCTGGCACCAAAGTTGCTTGTCGCCAGGCACCGGCATCCGTCGCTGGACAGTAGGTCTTCAGTCTTGTAGAGCAATTGCTCAAGGAAGAGTAATAAGTTAGGCCTTAGTGTTGACAGCTTCCGTTAGTCGACTCAACGAATGACTGCAGTTGCAGGAGAATCGACATTGAATTCCAGCGCACCAATAGCTGAGGGACGGATGTGGATCGCCCCTGCAACAACGAGTGTTGGTTTGGACAGAGAACGTATTTCGAAATGTCGCTCATTGATAAAGTTGCAAGTCAACGGTGCCATAAATATGCAGGCCGCAGTTGCACCTCGACTGCAACCTACACACCCGCCGCCGAGATCATCCAAGTTTCACGATATCCGGGATCGGTTCAAAAACCCGATGCAAGGATAGCCAGCCCCACATGGGCCTTAAGCCTGGCGGCGGCCAGTGCATGGCCATGGCCAGCCGCCGGAACCTGGCTGTGTGTCATTATTGCACAATCAGGCATCCCCATGGTTCTGTAGCTCCTTTCGCCTGTTTAATCAACCAATGATCCCAACCCTGGTATATGTTAAGATGCCAGCTTGCTGTGAATAAGCACGCACGGATTGTATTTAGTAGATCAGTTCTTACCACCCGGACCACCCGTGACCAGCACCACTGCGAAACCGTATGTGTTGAAAATGTGCATCCGTGCGGAATCATGGTTGCAGCATCCTGCAATGCCAGTCGAGCGGCGGCCGTCCGCCCACAGTGCGTCAACAACCACATGGCCATACCGGTATCATTGTGCCATGCATGGCATGAGCTCAAATTGGAAACGAACGGTACAAAACCAGTGAATTGACAGACTCAATAAGCTATATAGCTCATGCACGCTATAGCTAACCTCTCATGGTTAGCTGTCTGCGTGGACGGCTCTAGGCAGGGGTTTAAGAATATAAGAGCCGATGATGCAATAGCACTGAGTAATGTAAAACCGCCTTCACATGTATACAAAAATATCTGGGATTTAGGAAATGATCTCAAAAACGTTTCCAAGTTACAACTGAAAACCTGCCGTCCAGCATGCCCATTGAATACATAGAGGCCAACCATGGAAGATGGCCTCTTTTCGTACTCGCCGTAGCCAAATAGGGCATATAGGCCACCGTTGTAAGATCAACCTCACAACAATGCTCAGAGTCCATGCATTCAGCCTCCAGATCATGATGAAATGAAAGTCTTGCTGACCATGCACTGCAAGGCAAAATTAAAACGATGTGATACCATAGTGCCCAATGCTTGAAGTGAAGTAGAGCTGAAATGGGTTTGCAACGTACTCTTTTGAAAGGCGAATCTCTTTCCGAGCAGATCAATCTGTACATGTCAGTAGTGTAACCAATGTTTGATCTTTAGCAAACGCAGATCCTTTGCGCGCCAACCCAGCCAAGCAGGCAAGATTGATCCTGCAAGGCGGTCGCATTGAAACTCACAGTCTCCTACTTTAAACAACCCAAGCACTAAAAATCTGGTGGGCTATGATGGCTTTACGCGTATCCCCTCGAGTTGCAAACTGATCTCCTGGATTACAAAGCCCCCTCCACCCCCCCTTTCTTTTTTCCCTGTTTCTATTTTACAATACCCTTATGACACCAAAAATAATATCTCAACTCTGGCTATCCTCCTCTGAGCCCTCCACATCAGGTGTGGTGCTGTAGCTTTCTAGCCGCCTCCACACGACTGCCGGAGCATCCAGAGCCATTGCCTGCGCCTGCGACCTGACCAGCGCCTGGTTGAGAGCACCCAAGCCAATGCTGGTCGCCAGGAGCCGCCTCGGCCATGCGGCCGTTGCTGGCACCTTCTCTGCAGGCTTTGCCAGGTCCTGCCCCGCCTCCGGCTGAGGCCTGGCCACCTTAACCTTCCCGATCCGCGCCAGGCTCGGCCCTTTCGCATTACGCACTGGGATGCGCGTGAACAGCGCCCGCCGCGGAAGCATCCCCACCCTCTTCTTCTGCACCTTGCTGGGCGCGACGTTCTCGTTCTCCTCCACGGCCGGTGCAACAACCGGCTCCGCCCCTGCCTTTGGCCAGGCACACCGGGGCCCCTCCACTCGCGCCTCCTCAGCCCCTGGCAGCTTCAACGCACACCTGGGGCCCAGGACAGTTTCTGCAGGCACCTTCAGGGCACACCGGGGGCCAAGAGCTCTCTCCTCTGGGAGCTTGATGGGACAGCGGGGACCAAGGGCAGGGGGTTGATCCTCAGAGACAGCCTGCACCCCTCCTTTCCTGGGCCAAGCACAAGCTGCGCCGAGCACTGGAACGGGGGCAGGGGCAGGGGCAGGGGCGTTCACTCTAAGAGCGCAGCGTGGGCCCAGGACGTCAGGAGGGGCAGCAGGGGAGAGGGAGGGGACCCCCTGCTTGGCAGGCCACTCGCATCTAGGACCAGCTGGCGTGGGAGTAGACGGGCCGTGTGACCTGAAGAAGATCAGGCCACACATAAGAAGAGGGTTCACCTAGCGCATAATGCTCAAAATAGACAGCGAGCAATGCAGTGTCTCGGACCACAATGTAAACAAGTATTGACAGATTCTACCTACTTCACACTGCACTGTCCTGCGCATGTACAGGTTTTCCCAGCAAACACAGTAATCATCCAGACAAGTTAAGCATTTCCTGCTTGTTGCATTATAAACGAGATACCCTTCCAAGCCAAGGAGGAAAACTTGGAAACCTGCAGAGCTGAGGATCAAACAACGTCTATTACGCAATCTGCACATGGAATGGGTCCTAAACACATCAAAAACGGAGCAGCCAACTCACATACTTGTAATAGGAGATGCAGAGTTGCCCTCACCTTGCTGACTGCTCAACTGGAAGTTGAGGCTGCACCCTGGGCCAGGCGCATCGTGGCCCCTGTGCCAAGTCGTGGTCCGGGATGGGCTCCAGGGCCACAGGGACCACCGCCCACGGCCAACCCTGGACCTCCTTCTTGGCCTTGCTAGGCTTAGCCACTCTCACGGCTTCCTTCTTGAGTAAAGACGCGGCAGCCGGCCAGGCACACCGTGGTCCCTCTGCAGACGGAACTTCCACCATGGCTGCCTCTTTCCTGGGCCATTCACAGCGTGGATACATAGGCTCCACTTCCGGAAGGGCTGTCGAGAGGGCAGACTGGCTTTGTCTCGGCCAGGCACAGGCTGCCCCAGCAACAACAAGGGGAGCCGCCGCAGACCCCGTGATAGTGTTCCGGGGAAACTCACAGCGTGGCCCCAAGACCCTCTCCTCCGGCTCCGTCTTCAACACTGTGCGTGGCCAGGCGCACCGAGGACCCAAAACCCTTTCCTCTGCCTCCACTGTCAAAGTAGTGCGGGGCCAAGCACTCCGAGGACCCGGAAGCCGGTTTGCACTGTCGGTGCTGACTGCTTTCCGGGGCCAGGCGGACCTGGGGCCTAGCTCCGCCTCCTCCAGATCAAGCAAAAGCTGCTCCGACCTGCTCCTCTTCATGAGCTCCCCAGCAAACTCCTCATGAAGTTGCTGACCTTCTGTGACTTCCTCGTCCACTTCCTCAAAAAACATGACAGGGGTCGCTTGACCAGACTTGTGCTCTTTGGGCCAACTGCAGCGAGCGGCCTGCGACACTGGTTCAGGGGCTTGGGTCCATGTGGAGGCTGGAAGGGTGGGAGAATTTACGGCCTTGACTGCCTGCGCTGCGCTTACAGCATCCACAGCTGTTCGCATTGAATCTTGGACCCAGGACGGAGATGGAAGAGTCTCTGCTTTGCTTCCGCACATTGCTTGTTGACTGTGCTGTGAGACAGCGAACCCTGTGCTCCGCTGAAAAGTTGACCTGCTGTGCGACCTCATGACCCCGCTCGACAGCTGCCGAATCGCGGCCTGCTCACCAAGAAAAGCCCCGCTGCAGGAAGACATGGCACCTGACATTTGCCGCGTCTGCAGGGGGCTGATCGAAGCATACGTTGCAGACGCCATTGCGTGGACACTTTCTCAGAAGAATGTGGTCCACCAAAGTGCCCTGCCCAACTTGTATGTTCGACCAGACCTGACCCTACCGCCTCTGGCGACGTGACTTCGAGAACTCCCGCAGCAGCATTCTTCCTGCAAGTTCAACACAGGCGCAGACTTACAAGTTACACAGCCTCACTGTCGCACTGAAGTCTGACAGGCACAGTAGCGAATTTGCAGCAACTGGTGCGCGGGACCTTCGCTGATTCGGATAGCCGCCGTGCTGACTAGGAAATTTTGTGGATAACGCTATCCACTTTTCTTGCTTTCGACAGACACAATGACCTGCTCCAGCCGGACGTAACGCATTGAATTAACTCCTCCAAGGTTATATAAAATGGGGCACAATCGCGCCGTGAGATAGAAAATGGACCCAAATCCCCAGGTTAACAAGCTGAATGTTACAATCAAATGAGATCAAACACGGCCAGTTGTCGATGGTGACCTTTCGATACCTTCGATGGGGCGCGACGTCGACAGCGAGAAGAGCAGACACGTAACACGTCAATCATGATGTGTTACACGTCTGTTTGTCAGAGATCTGACTCAGCAGAGAAGGTGACGTAACGCCACTTGGCCTGAGTTCTGTTACCCGGCAAAATGACGTGAACGAATTTGTTTTGATTGGTTCACAAGAAGTCCTGTCAGATTCGTAGATCTGTCAGAGTACCTATCAGTTGCACCTTTCGCCGTTCGAAGCAGTGTTTACCACGAAGTTTTGAGGTTGCCGGTCGCCCAGAGGATCGGGGGTCCCCGATCAGTCGGTTGAGAGCAAGCGACGGCCGGTTTGCCAGGGCCGGCTCTCTGGATTTCGGCCGGTTGGACTATATGTCCGAGCGACATTGCGGCGGTCGGTTTTGCGGCCATTTCCGTCCGATCTCTAACATTTTGCAGGCTTCGGTGGTCTCCCGAACTCTATTAGCTTCTAAAAGCTACAAAACAGGCCAAATCCAGGTTGGAGGACTCAATCGCACGACTAATCGGTTCTAAAACCCTGTATTCTGCTGAATTAAAGTTGGTAATTGCTCATAACGCAATCTGCTGGACTGGATCTGCCCGGTTTGCTGAACCGACAGCCTCTGTTTGAGCCGGCTTCTCAACCGGCCTCCGGCCGGCTACCCTCGTCTCGGTCGGCTGCAGCCGATTTTAGTCGGTTGCAATACCACTGCAAGTCGGTTCGTGGTAAACACTGGTTCGAAGCGGTCAAATCGCCGATTGGTTTGTAGATTGGCACGTTCCCCGCCTTGCTGACACATGGTCGCGCCTCACTTGCGCCACCTCGATCGAATCGAAAGTGAAAATCGTCAGGTTGAAGGTCTCCTTGGCAGATAGGTACGCCGCTGCCATGGTTCGGCCACAGGCTTCTTCCATTCTTCGATGGCATATGTGGTGTATTTCTATCGCTATTATGCTACCTATTAGACACTACCAAAGATTTGTCGTTGATCAGATGATTGATAATAGCCTAAGAACAAATTTATGTCGGTGGAGTCGAGCACAGCCCATTGGATGTACTAGTACCGTACGGGTACGGTTTTGCCATGAGAATCAGTGAAGCCTTTTGACCTTAGTAATAGCATGGCCGATCATATTGTTATTGTTGTTGTAATTGGCTACGGCGAGTACGAAAGGGACCATTGAGACCATCATATCTTTACGCGCACTGATCCATGATGGGTTAAATGATAGCCTGGTTCAACAAAAAACCGGCGAATCCGGAGAAGAGCAGCTGGGTGTGCACAGCTTGTGTGCACATCATTGAAGAGGCAATAGTGTGGCTCGTGCATTGAAAGGCTTAGTACACACACGCCGCCCCGCGCGGGACCACCGCAGCTGCGGCACCGTGTTCCGTCCCGGCCCGCAGGTGCCGGCGTCCCCCCAGTCATATTCTGTCAATTCAGGAGACGGCAATTGGTTTCAATTACCTGCCCGGGCTGAGCCACCGGGTGTCTGCAATTTTCGATCGTTGGCCAAGCAGCCGGCGGGGACATTCTTCGGCGAGGCGGCCATGAGTACGAGGGTCATGATCCTGATGTTCCCGATTCGCCGTCAGCCTGCCCTGTCGGAGTTTCTCGCTGGCTTTGGAAACTCTGCTTTTGCCAGGCGAACTGGTATATAGATAGGCACGCCAGTCTTGATATTTCATATTCATGATAAGATCGAAGCTCACAGGTCATGTGAACATGTGCTACTATACGTATTGTAGATTTGCAGTATGGTATGCTCAGAGCTATCTACCCCGCTCTTTTTACATGCTTTTGCGGGCTCCTTTGAATGCATGACGGGCTATATTTGAAGCTACAATTGTGACTGTATAAGCTCAAGACCGCGGGAGCCTGAATATGAATCGAAGTGAAGTCGAGTGATTAGTACTTACAAAGCTACTACGTTTTTCACTAAGTTCCGGGCCCACATGCAATTATAGCAGCTGGCCCTGATGCACAATGATGCGGCACTTGAGGCCAAGACGGACGCAAACTTCCAAATTGTATCGGATACTAGCCGATCATTCAGGCTACTAAGTGATCTGTCATGTCAAATGCTCTCGCCCCTCAAGCTTGCTATTATGCGCCATGTGACTTTCGCCATGACGAGCTAGATTGTCCCTTGATCCGCCCATCATGAGGGAGCACATTGTGGGGCATACGCAAAGTGCAAAGCACCTTCACAAACTCCGGGACGTCTTGTAATTACCATGTCATCCCTTATACAAAGCATGTTGAACTTGGGGGACCGCCTGGGACGCGGAGTGAACACAAACCGATAAATAACGATTGCAGTGCGCGGCCGCCAGCTTGCAGTAAGAAGCCATGAGATGCACCAGTGACACAGTTCTCGCGAGCTCTGCTTTGGTCAGCTATGGAAATTCACGCGTAGCTTCTGACAGGATTTGTGGATGACTTCGAACGGATCAACTGGTTGGCACTCCGGCCCAAACAGCTTGCGAGCTGACCGCAAATATAACATAATAGTGCATTTTGACGGAATACAAGAGCGAGGAAACCCGACTTCGTACCTGCTATACCTTCCGGGTCATGCCAACCAGATCTACAAAGATGCAGGCTTTGCTCTGTCACCATTGGTGCCGGTGTCGGATGTTATTCGACTTCTTTCAAGACGCATCACCTGGAAAACGAGAAAGAAGATTGCCATATTAGGCGTGCCTTCTATGGCACCGTAGGTGCCGAGTCACCGTGCCACCATAGTCGATGGCGATGGGTTGTATCTATGCAAACCGACACTCTCATCGGAGTTATTGTGCAGCACATCTGGAGTTCCCTTCGGCGCCTGGACCATGTCTGACCATTGGCATTGGCACGGGGCATCGGTGTGACACGCATCCGCACCGGCAGGTCGGACGGTTCTTCTCAGCGCAGTTACGCAATTGGGCTGCCGCTCACCTTGTCCTCGTTCATGGTCAAGCGCTCCTCAAACATGGCCATGGTCTGCGTCAGCACGTCCAGCTGGCCCACAATGTGCTGCACGCACGCCACGACAACACGCAGAGTTTCAACGTGCTCACGAGCGGGCAAAAAAGGTTGTTGCCGGCAAAACTCTTCGTCAATAACCACAAAAGGTCATCGGAGACGGGAAAGACGCACAGAGCAGTTTTGGAGCTGTAGCCTGGTTTCTAGAACTCCATTGGGCAGTGGACGCAGAGCGCGAAGGATTTGCCCTCGCTCTTGACAACATAAATCTCCCAAAATAGCAACTTAAAGGGTTCGAGTGTAAGAGCTACTTACTTGGAGGGTAGACGCCAGCGCCTCGTACTCCGTGGCCGCGGCCGGGGCGGTCGCCTGGAGTGCCTCGCGCGCGCGTGCCTCCGCCGCCCTCTCTGCAGCAGGAACTGCTGTCTCCTCCTGCGTCTCCGGCTGCACAGGATCGAGGAGAAGCGTCGCTCTTCAGTCAGGGATCGCTTCAAGCAGAAGCCACGCCCTGTTGGAGACAAGTCCTGGCGTCGACACTGGGTCAAGGGTCAAGCATCCTATGGAGGCCCCGACGTGTGATGCTCCCCGCCAGGTGGGTTTCCTGCTCCATAATTAGCTACATCTCCAAGTCAAAAAATCCATACGTTCCAATATAGGAACAACGCACTGGAAAAGTCAACTCCTAGACGATTCTTTGCTACCTTGTTCTCACAGTCCCCCACCTGCTCTCTTTGACTTGGCCCCGCTGATGGCCTAGGCTCCCTTCTTGTTGGCCCTGCTTCGTTTCCAACAGGTCCCTGCGCTGCTTCACGCTGTCGCGGAGTTGGCAGGGCCGGACCGTCTTTCCCAGCCGGCCGCGCCACACCGCCAGCCTTCTTGCTGGCCGCAGGAGCGTCTCTGGCGGCGGGTGGCACGTTCTCCTTGGTGGTGGCAGCCAGTACGTACCCCTCTGCGAGGAAATGGTGTAATTGACTTTCAGTTAGAGGGATGGCCAGCGGAGACAACATCCGGCTTTCATTTGAGAGTATGACATAAAGATTGCGTCAATCGGCTCCGTTCAGAGCGCGCGTCTTCAACGTCGAGCCCTCCCGAGAATGTAGGAGGCTTTATCGAGCACGACCAAAATTCGAGGTCGCGGCGGACCGGTGCTCTGAAGGAACTATGCTGCAAATCGTTGAACTGGTAGAAAGCATTTGCAGAGCTCATTGCAGATTGTCGAAGGGCCAGCAAACAGCGGCCCTTTGAAGTACAAGCGGCAGCTCGCACGCCCCTCTGCAGTCAGCCGCCAGCGCATATTCGTAGCTCGCGCTGCGCGGCGCTCACCGACGGCCCTGTCGAAGTTGGTGCGCCAGACCATGACCTGCTCGTCCGCTCCGCCCGACGCAAAGAAGTCGCCCGCTGGCGAGAAGTTTGCGCACGTGGAGGGGCCCTCGTGGCCGTGCAGCGTGTAGAACAGGTGGCCCTCCCGCAGGTCCCACACCTGGGGCGTATCACGTTTGTAAGATTTTCAGCGCATTCCCAAAACGCCCCTGGATATGCCGATCAGTCAACAAGCTGGATCCTTTCGACCAACCCTTGTCCAAAGGACACATCCTTTGTATTCTTGAAAGCTGCCTCCTCAGCATCTGGCAGACAAGTAGTTCAAGGTTAGCTGGAGCAAGCAACGCCCCCTGCTCTCTGCATCGACGAAGCACCTTCCAAACGACTGGACGACCATACTTGCCAGCTTGAGGCAGCTGTTTGGAATGTACCTTGAGAGTGCTGTCCTGGCTGGAGGAGATGAGGAAGTTGCCGGAGGGGTGGAAGTCAACGGACTGGACGGGACCGGTATGCGCCCCATAGTGCTGCACCAGGGACCGTGTGCGCACGTCGAACACCTGACGACAAGGAAAAGGTCAGCGATCTGGGGGCCTGTTTCTCCATTGCCCTTTCGATGCGCTACTCAAAGAAGCTGCCCGAGTCCGACTTGCTTTCTTGTCAAAGCGAGTGGCAAGAGTGCTGTCCCATAAGTGAAATGAATCCTTGTCACGAAGTGCAGTTTAACGGAGTCTGATGCAAGGTCTGACGTCCTGCTTGCCAGGCGTGGGCGAACCAAAGACAAGGGACTCTTTTTTTGGTAACGTGTTGAGTAGGCGACTGACGGTGGAACCGCTGACCTTGATGGACTTGTCGGAGGAGCAGGAGACCATGCAATTGCCGTCGGGGTGGAACTGGACGCTATTCACATTCCTGCGAACAGAAGCACCGGCTTACTTGGTTGGCCTGCTTCGGTTGAAAAACAAGACGAGAAGCCCGATGTGAACATATCGAGTTGGCAAGAAGCAGGTGCAACTCTGCTTCGAGTGCGAACAGCCTGACGGCCTGCTGAATCAAACTCTTCGTTCTTGGGTTTGATTCTCACCCTGTGTGGTCGTCATATGTCTGCAGACATGTACGTCTCTCTAGATCCCAGACTTTTGATGTCTTGTCGTCTCCACCAGAGACGGCAAGCCTGCACGTGAGAGCCAGATGATTGAGCGGCTTTTGGAGTATCGGCAAGGGGAGAGATCAAACAGAGGTAGTGGATCCTCCTAAGGATACCACAACAAACGTAGGTGGGAAGCACCTCTTGCCTACACCTTGACAGACAAGCAAGTATCAGATGTTGTTACCAGCGACCAGGACTCAACGATTGTCTTCAGAGTGCTTTACCTGCCATCTGGGCTGAACTGCGCAGACCGGATCCAGTTGCTATGCCCAGATAACGTGAACTGGAACTTCCGGCTTTGCATTGACCAGACCTGCAGAGGAGCAAAACCCCCACAGCGCTGTAAAGCAAAAGCATCTTGCTTGCTCCAGGCATCTCACCGCATTGTCACTGCACCTCGGATCATCTGGGGCACCTCTTTCTTATGACAGCGTACGGGAAACGACGCCGGGATGAGGCAAGCTGCTTAAGAATCTGGAAGCATGGCTCAGAGAGCGGTACTCAAGATGACTAACATCTTCCGCAAGTGGCGGGCAGACTTGCTCACCTTGACGGCCTTATCATCTGAGCCACTTATTAGGAACTGTCCATTCTGCGAGAAGGCGACACTTCGCACAGGGGCTGTGTGAGCCGACAGGATCGTAGACCGGCCCTCTCTGCAAGAGTCAAGATCGCAAAGAGGCACATTCAGCACAACGAGCCGCTTGATTGAGTCCATTAAAGTCGAATTACCTTGTCATGAAGCTCAGGACCCAAACAATGAGCAGAAATCCACACTTGCTTTGGCTTATTGGTACAGGGACTCACACAGTGGGCACCCAGAGCCTGATGGTCTTGTCCTTGGACCCTGACGCAATGATGTCCCCCACCGGAGAGAAGGCTACTGCAAAGACAGATGCCTGCAGGAAAGGAGTGGGCAAAGGCTAGGAGTAGACTTGTAGACGCTCGTTCTATGAGGAGATGAATGAAGGGTGCCAGTGCAAGCACAGCGTGACCTGAGCCGTGCATACGTGCTTGGACTCTATGGGTGCCACAAACAAGCTGCCTACGAGCCTAGATGCCTGCGGAGCTTGAAGTTCTGTGAGACCGCAGCACTATCAAATTACCAGTCAGAGCAGAGTGGTAATCAGGGGCTCGGTGCAAGGGAGTTGCCTACCTTGTGGCCCACAAACTTGAAGGCCCGCAGCTGCGGTTTGAAGTTCCAAACCATCACCACACCATCCAGTGAAGATGAGACGACCTGTTTCATGTTGGGGTTGAAGACGACGGAGGTGACGGCATCCTTGTGGCCCCGGAAGGATCGCTCCAGAGCAGGGTCCTCACCCTGTGACAGAATTGGGTGCCGTTATAGCGTGCTCAGGCTCCAATTCACCTTGGACGCAATTTGAAGCTGCTGCCCGCTGAGGGAGATAGATTCAGAGGGTAACTGCCGTAAGGATCACTTTTCTGCGGTATCCTTAGCTCAACAAGTTACTGAGTGGTAATTTGCAAGCAGAGTGCCAACCGATGCTGTTATCTAATAGGGAGCAAGAAAGGCCATATGATATTAAAATTGTGTTGTGGAACGACTTGCTTTCACCTCCCCATCAGCAAATCACAAGAATAGCTAGCTACTGCAATCAATACCCGAATCATCAGGCTGGCAACTCACCATGCCTGGCTCAGCGCTCTCCTTCATTCTGCCAAGCTGCAATACGTGTGGAGTCAAAGATGCTGCTCTGATTAGATGGGTGACCAACTCTGCAACACTGCGCATCTGCCCTCCAGGATCAGGTCTCCAACCGTTCGATGGTAGTCCTGCTGGACAATAGCAACACGAGTTTCAAAGACCAACAGCCGGCTGCAAGGATTGGGGTTGAGAAGAGCTCGGCCGCTCTCACCGTTCTTCTGAGCTCATTTCATGCCGCAATGTTTCTAAATTCTAGGCAAGAGCTTTTATTGTCGAGAAGCTGAAAGGGAGCCCGCGAGCTGGAAGTGAGAGAACCCTAGAAACTGAACATGGAGTTCAAATTTCTACAAACGGTTGCATGCTCTTGTCGCCAAGAAAGCCTTATTCACACCAGGTCAGATTGCAGATATTTGCGGCCCACATCCGTACCAGCGCTGTTTTGGCCTCGAATCGGTGTTAACACCAACCACATGAAGGAAAGGGCGACCTTGGGCAGCTCTGGCTTTTCTGCACCTTCAATCACAAGTTCTGGCGTCCGAGTTCACCGGATTTGTTGAGCCCAAGAGTTTTCAAACTTGAATCAAAGCTTTTTCAATGAGAAGGAGGTGAACTTGCAAGTTCTGTGAGCTAGAGTCGCTCAAACTCAGAGGTCATTTTATGTTTGAGGAGTTGCTGTGTCCATAATGGCAGCCTTTCTTTTGAGAAACAGCTGTCGTCTCCGCTTGCAGATGCTCACCGGGCTGCCAGGTGGATTTTTTGCATTACATTGCAAGGCCTTTGGTCTGAGGAGCTTTTCAGACGATGCAGCTGTCAAGAAGAACAAGACAGCCAATGTGATGCTGCCTGAGTCGCCTGGGAAGGAGGAGCCTCGACAACATGCAGCAAGCACGGGGTCTTCTCAGAGCTGGACAGTGTCTGGTCATGGGCTTTCGGAGGACCAGAAAGACTTTCTGCAGGTGGCACAAGTGAGTTTCTTGCACGCACCTCTCCGCATGCGGTTCAAAAAAGGTGTCATGAAACAGATTGCATGAGCATGATAGCGGTCTTCATGTTGAAGACGTTGAGTTTGTCAAAAACCCTCTGCAATTCTTGCTTGAAAGTCACTTTTCTCATCATCTTGGTCCTCCTTGAGCTATCTTTTTTGAGCTTTGACAACACATGCTTAAGGTTCGATATGCCTTGGAAAGTACTATGTAAGTGGGGGAAGATGATAGAATGGGCACTTCCAATCAAAGACTGGTGAATAATGGGGGTCTCATATATTACTCATTAGTGTTTGTCTCCAGGAGTTTGCACAGAAGGAGTTGATGCCATTTGCTGCAAAGTGGGATGAAGAGAAGTACTTCCCGATTGAGACGCTGCGGAAAGCTGCGGGCCTTGGGTTTGGGGGCATCTACTGCCGCGACGACGTTGGTGGCGCTGGGTAGGACACTCTGAGTTGGACTGGCAGCTCTGTCCTGAAGGGAGACGCGTTTATACATGGGCTTCCACATTTGCGACACTGCGATGTGCCCAGTCTGGATTGTACGCACACTCTTGACGGTTTGTGGGAAGTGTTGATGAGGTTTTGGAAGTTGCTTGAATGAATAGAGGTTACAAGCCGCCGCCTACCGATTCTGCAAGTCAAAGCTCTCAGCAGTGGGAGCCCTGTGGCACGCCTGCAGGATTGGTCGGGCAGACGCTGCAGTCATCTTTGAAGCTCTTGCATACGCGGACGTCTCAACAACAGCCTACCTGACAATCCACAACATGGTCTGCAACATGATAGACAAGTGAGTCGGTTTCTAACCGCTCAGCACGACAGCACATGTCAACTCAATTGGTTGTCTCCTCCTTCAATTCTGCCAGCTTGAGGTTTATTAGATTTCTGAAATGCTTCTAGAATTGTAGTAGGATTCGGATTCCTACAGCTGCAAAACATACTGTCTCAATGGCTGCTCTCAATAAACTCCAGGTTTGGCGACGAAGACCAGAGGCAGAAGTGGCTGCCTAGACTGACTTCCATGGTGAGCTTCTAACCTCAATCATCAAACAGAAGCTGACCAGATGCATATTGCGGAAGGCTCTGCAATGAGCGCCATTCCCGCGCAGTGCAGACAGGAGTTTTCAGGGCAGTTTTGTGATGTGGCAGGTGTACTTCATCGTTCCCTTTTCAGGCAGCCGGATTGCAGTCTGAATCGAAAGGTGCCTGGCTGCAGGAGCTTCTCTCATCATACTGCTTGACGGAGCCGGGAAGCGGCAGTGATGCTGCCTCCTTGACGGTGAGTGCCCTGGCCTACGTGGCTAGAAAGGGTCAATCATGGGTCCGGCTCAGGAAGGGTGAACGTGATCCGAAGTGAATACCCGTTGTCTATCTTTCTGATTCATCCTCTCTCTGAGGCAGCCAAATGAAAGTTGAACACTGCTCGTCCAGGAACTGCTTGCACAAGCTCACTCAGACTCGGGGGTCTGCCCGCCTCTTGCTGCAGACACATGCGAAGGCAGTGAACAATGGGTCGGAGTACGTTCTCAATGGAGCAAAGGTGCGCACCAGAAAACGTTTTCTTGCACCGTCGAAATTGGTCCGGCCTTAATCGTTCATCCAATTCTCGTCGTACAAGCACAGGCCCGTCAGCCAAAGCAGATTTCGCATCAAACGGTCTCGAGCTACACGATGCGTCCTCTGAAGGGCAGTTTGGCTATTGTCTCGAACTTCTCGCAGGTGTGCATGCCTTCGTTCCCTCCCTCATTGGTTTTTTGAGCCTGCATCCACTTGCAGGCATTCATCAGCGGAGGCGGCGTTAGCGACATCTACCTTGTTATGGCGCGGACTGGGGAGGAGGGGGCAAAGGGAATCACTTGCTTCCTGGTTGAGAAGGTGAGGCAATTGTCGTTCTTCGATGTCGTGGTACAGAGCATCTAGAGAACTCGTTTTTCCCGCTTAGGCTCTACCATACTAGTATAGTGGTTGTGAGTCTGGTGAAATGTTGCGTTCGTCTACGCACGTCCACTCAAGCGGCTGTCCTTCCGACTTCCAGATCTGATACATTCTAGTTCCACATTTCTCTCGTTTGCCCCCACGACATATCTTGAGTACGCCAGCCTACCCGTGCGGTTCCTCCCTGCAGGGCACACCCGGCCTTTCGTTTGGAAAGCAGGAGTCTAAGCTCGGGTGGAACTCGCAGCCAACATCGTCGGTAAGTCGCCTGTTCACATCTGCGAAGTGAACTTGCCGTTGCAAATCATCCAAGGATCCTCTGCATGGCGCACCACTGCCCGAACTCCCCAGGTCGCGGGGATGATGTACGCAGAGACGTCGATGCAGTATCTTCGTTCTGTGAGATCTTTCGAACTTTGTTCCCGTTACCTTCCGACCGTCCAACAGGACAAATCCGAGCTTAAATTCCAAGGACGTTACTAGGGACGTGCAGGAGCGACCAAACGCGAGATCCGTACAGCGGAGCCAAGCTTGCATCAAACTCTGGCAAACGGCGCTGAAGCCCGTGGTTGCACCCGCTAGAGCCCGCCCGTGCCGCTGCTTCTGCAGGTGATGTTGGACGACGTGCGGGTGCCGCGGGAGCACGTCATCGGCCAGCTGGGCGAGGGCTTCAAGATCGCCATGGCCGGCCTGGACGGCGGCCGCATCAACATCGCCACCTGCAGGTACAGAAACGAAACGTGTCGTGACTGTGAGGGTAGCGGTCGCGAAGTGGACAACAAAGGGTTCATATGCGTGGCGCGCCGATATCTTATGTTCTGCTCGGGTCCACAAAGACGGGACTTTCAGCTTCCTTTAAGGCGAATCGTCGCGGAAGGGGCGGCTAATGAGGTGGGGACGACAAGGAACTTTGCTGTTTCACAAACACAATCCCTCTGTTTTGTCCTTGTCGAGCAGTGGCCTTCAGTCCCCGGCCTCACCTGTCTAAACTGTGTTTGTCGTGATTTACAGTGTGGGCGGGGCGCAGTTCTGCCTCGACACGGCAAAAGAGTACGTGTCCAGTAGAAAGCAGGTAAGTGCCTCACTTGCCGGCCTTTAAACTGAACCGAGACGCTTCACTTGTCCGCATGGTGCTCGCTCGAGTGTTTGACCGTGCAGAACAGGGAGGCCTGTGGTCACGATTTGAATCTGACAACCCTTGAACACGATTGCGGTGTTATTTGGCCAGGGCAAAGTGCCTTCGACACAAGTATCCCTGCTGGAAAAGATACTTATTCTCGCCAATGGTCGTTTTCAAGGGTCAGACTTTGGCATGTTGCCAATAACAACGACATCTACGCGTCATTGTCTTGTTTGCAGTTTGGGAAGCCCATCGGTGCCTTTCAGCATACACAATTCAAGCTTGCGGACATGGCTACCTCGCTCGAGGCTTCCCGGTTGCTTATCCGGAATGCGGCGACAGCCATGGACGCGAAGGCTCCCTGGGCGGGCGCAGCAGCGGCCATGGCAAAGCGGTTTGCGACCGATTCTTGCTACGACATATGTAATCAAGCACTCCAGTTGCATGGTGGCTACGGCTATCTGAAAGATTACCCGATTGAGAGATATGTGCGGGATCTGCGGGTCCACACGATTCTGGAGGGCACGAACGAGATCATGAGGGTAATTATCTCAAGACAGCTCATGCAACATTGAGGGTTTACACACTTTTGTTGCTCTAAGGCCTCAATTGCTTTCAGTGAGACTCGTAGGTTGTAGCATGTAAATAACCATTCGTGCAAGAGGAATTCACGTTCACTGTGTCTTAACTTGTGAACATTACGGCATCATACTTGCGATGAGCTGTAAACTATGAAAGGGCTGCTCTTATCGTAACGGTTGAATTCATAGTATACAATTGAACGAGTTAGATTCATTGAACCCGTGTGCATATCAAGCACGCCTAAGTTGCATGAGAAGAACATTCCGGCGTACCTATCCATAGAAACTTTCCCGGCTTAAAAGGGGCCTAGACCAAAGGCGTCTGTAAATTGTACTGAAGTTGCAGTATCAGCGATCTGCTAGCCGAAGATTGCCTTAAGCAGGTGCACTGAAAGAGGATTGAATGTCGTATGCGCTTGTGGACATGCACAGTGAGAAGATCCTGATGATGATGCCCGCCGCATCTGTGTGTGCATATAACCATTTGAAGCCTTGAAGCTAGAATAACCTACATATCACGAATCATATCGATCCGGTGTAGGACTACAATAGTGAAGATGACCATCTGTACGTTTCGAGTCTGTGAACCACAAAAGAGATTGCACTGACTGAAACTCGTCAGCTTTGGAGATGGTCGCCTCTGCTCTCCGACTGCTGCAGCTTCAACGTCCACCGTAATTTCAAGCCCATCTACCTGGACGAATCTGAATCGTCCGTTAGAGTCCTCCCAAGACGTCGAGGCTTTGCAGACGTCCGATGTGCCACGGTGGCGGTCTCGTCCTGTAGCTCAGCTCAGCCTCAAGTTTCCACTCGATGGTTTCTGTTGCATGAATGGAGATGGATGGGAATTCAAACAGCAACCCAGAGCTAGGGACCTGCTCTGCATTTGCCTTCGGCGCATGAGCGCTTCCTTGCCGACTTTCTGGGCAAGCTTTCGAACCTCCGTTTCTTTTCTCCACGCCTGACCCCGCAGGCGGAGTGCACGTCCAACGCCGTGGAGGATGGCAGAGACGTGTACAATTCGGACCTATGGGAGCACAGTTGTCAGCGTAGGGTTGCACAAGACAGCCTTACAGACAGGAGAAAGTTGCAAGCGGTCCTTAGCAGGCAGGGGAGGACAGAGGCCTTCTCGAGTTGCCGCGCGTTGCTTGAGCAATGCAGGGACAGCTCGCCGGGACAGGAATGAACGGACACTGTGCAGTATTAAAAGCTGTAATAGTCAATTTCTGGGAGATGGGGCGACATCATCTGAGTGGGGCAGAGTAAAGGCACGGTCTACAGGCGGCCGCAGGGGAGCCCTGGGGGCCTCATGCGACATGTCCGTGCTGCCGGAAGCGGTATCTCAGGGGCTGAGTGACCTGCCACACAATTTAGCAATGCTGCCACATTTGATGCTTGGCGTTGGAGTTGGCCTGCCCTGCACGGTAATGGACTGCGGGGATGTCATTTACAGGAGTACGCTCCCCAAGCCCTCAGCATTGCAGCTGACATATGGAGGCGTGACGCTCTTATCGTTGATTTCGGCGTACTTGTGGGCCACTCCTGGAGTGGCTCCAGGGTTCTGGGACATGTTCATTCTATCACCACTGGAAGGCTTCATTAGGCCTAAGTATACACAGGTGAGCACTGGATTGGCGTCTGTGCATTCTGTGTTCAATAGGGGCTACATAATTTTTCCAGGGAGATGGATGCGTTCCTTTACGAGTCGAAGGTATGAACATGTATCTGGATATTTAATGGAGTAGCTGCTGCTTGCATACAGGAGAAAGATTAACAGGAGGATAAGTAGTCGGCAGAAGGCATTAGGTTTCTGCACTTCTTTGCTGACTGCAATGTTCTACTGTCAGAACCCTTGCAATCTACATTGAATGTCAGGTATCCCTTGCCTCTAATTCCGTAACTACCCAATTATAGCCTGTACTGCCGTAGGTTTTTAAGAGTATTTATGTGGATACTCACCTTGGTTTCTCTTCTGGCCCGCTTGACTTGCAGGATGATTTGGTCCTGGGGAAGAAGCTAGGGGAAGGTGCATATGGCACCGTGTACAGGGCACAATTGAAAACTGGAAAAGGAGCAGGCACGGTAAGCCCGCTGAGTTGCGCTCCTGGTTGGACAGCATGTCTCTGCTTCCTCCCTGTGTAGGTACATGTGGCAGCCTTGCCGGATGCCAAATTGAGAGAGGGATCAAAGAAGTGCTCTACCTTTCTTGTTGCGGATACCTTGTCATACCTTCTTTTGTTGTGAGTATTGTTTTCAATACACATTTGCAGGCTGGGGCGGGTTTTGCATCACTTGTCCACGCTCAAGCAAACTGGATTCATATCAGTGTGGCACTTCACACACTTCACACACTTCTACTTCAGTTTGACTGACTTCTATTGGGTATTGTGCAGGCACTAGTTGTAAAAAAGGCAAGCGAGTTCGGAGCTGCCGAAGCTTGGATGAACGAGAGGGTGCGGCGAGCGTGCCCAAAGGCGTGTGCTGAGTATGTGTATGGTTTTGTGGAGGTGAGCAGAACGCAAGCCGCTTATGGCAGACAAGAGCCTGGGGATGAACACCAACCTCTCAAAGGTTGCTGGAGAGTCCTGTGCGGGGCCATTCTTTTTCTTAGACAGTTGCGGTGGCCTTGTGTGATCCCCTTTAAAAGTTGTCGGCGGCAAGAATGACATGGTATTTTTTTGTGCATAGGGAATGCACTAATAATGTAAGTTTCTCAAGTCAGCCAAACAATCACAAGTTCCGGGCTCTATGCCCCCTCTCGTGTGCTACAACTTCTGAGTTCATGGATTTAGCTTCTTGCAGCAGCTGATTGCCAGTCATTTTGCGCTTTGTGCAGTGGTACACTTGCTGACGCTTTCACTTCTCCATACAGGAGAAAACGAAGGGCAGATTTGGCCAATTCTGGCTGGTCTGGAAGTTTGAAGGGTCGAACACTCTGGCGGACGTTTTGGTGGCCAAGGACTTCCCTTACAGCGTAGGTTCCCGCCACGGATGCTGCACACAAAAGCTGGTGTCCCGCGAAGGCTGGCTTCCAGCATGTTTCAATCACGCGTTAAGAACGTGCTTTTTAGAGTCCTCTGAACAGATCAACGATCAGGAATGCTTGTGCCCCTTGCAGATGTTAGACAGAAGCAATGTCACACTGCCTGCATGGTTTCGGGGTCTGATTGAGTTACCTGCCTTCTGCAGCTGGAGGACTCTTTGTTTGGGGAGCCACAGCGCCTCCGCAGAGGTCCTGAGCGGGAGAACAAGATTATCCAGGTGGTCATGAAGCAGATTCTTGTGGCGCTCAAGCAGCTGCACCGGATAGGCATTGTGCACCGTGACATCAAACCGCAGAACATTGTGTACTGCAAAGGTAGCCTGCTGTCGCTACTCAAGTGCATAGTGTCCAGTTGCAAATTGCGTGAAGGAACCATGTAGCAGGAAGGTATTTTATGATTATTGTGGACCCCTCAATGATCTCATGGGTCCCTCGAGAAATGAAATAGAACACATGGAGATCACAAGCGTTGTCTGTGCTCTCTTCTCTCTTTTACGCTTTCCTTTTACTTATGAGCTTGTGTTCAGGCTGTTCCAGGCTGTTCCATTCAGATTATGTTGAAAGTGGATAGCCTTGAGAATCGTGGCCTATTACCTCGTAGGCAATCGACCTACTTGGATACTTCTTTTAGCGATGGGTGCTTGATATCAGCCCTTGTCCAGAAAATTGCCTCATGCCGATGCATCAGCGGTAAGCTATCACCACAATCTGGCTAACACTCTGGCCTTTCGTGTAACCAGAGACGGGGCAGCTGAAGATCATTGACCTGGGGGCGGCAGCGGACCTCCGGGTCGGCATCAACTACGTGCCAAAGGAGTTCTTGCTGGACCCCAGGTGAGCACTGGTAGCAGAGATCCACATTCGTTCAATGAAAGGGCGTTTGACGCCGTTTGTAGTGACTCAGGGCAGCACACAAGGATCGGAGAGGGAGTCATGTCTTCCTGTGAGCTGAAAACTTATCAGCTCCGGACATGAGTTGTTCTTCATGCGCCCAACCAGAATGTACTGCGGGCTCGGTCTTTAGTAACGAATTATGTCAGCCTTGTGTTAGGTTGGTGTCAAATTCGTCGTACGTCACTAGAAGTTGGTGTAAATCTTGACGTACGTCACTAGAAAAGAGTGGTGCTCAGCCCGAAAAGATAATGACCGCGTGTGCTAGCTCGACCAGCCCGCTGCTGCTGCTAGCTTGGCAGCGGGAGGACCTTCCCCAAACCTCACCAGTTGCTTCTCTTGTTTGCTGCCCCTGTCTCTGCTCTTGTTACTGCCCTTCTTTCCGCCCCTGCATGTCTGGTCGTGAGACACGGAAGATTGAGGTCATTCAGAGGTCTTTCAAGGGGCTATTGGCGCCATAGGCTTGCTTTTTGCGTCCAATCAGCCATTCGTATTCCCGAAGAGATCTGAAATGATCTTTCCAAACTCTGAGCTCCTTTGTGCGAGCAGGTACTGCGCCCCGGAGCAGTACATCATGAGCACGCAGACCCCGAGTGCCCCCCCTCCGCCGGTGGCTGCAGCGCTCTCCCCGGTGTTGTGGCAGATGAACCTCCCGGACCGCTTTGACGTCTACAGCGCGGGACTCATCATGCTGCAGATGGTGAGGGGAAATCCTGTTAACGGCGGTGCCTTTGATAATTTGGGTGTATTTCCGGAGAGTCAAAAGCTCCGATTGACGATTTCGTTCTGAAATCCCCATTAAACATATCGTCATTGGATCCCGTAAGCCTCCAAATCCTTCTTTCGTTTGTTGAGCAGCTGTGCCCGTCAGAAGTCTTGATGTGCTGGTTGTGGAGTTTCAGGTGCCCGGATTACAGTTCGCCATAATCTGGGCGTAGTTGGCTCACGTCTTTGTAAGCAAGTTGATAGCTGTTCCCCTTGGCACCAGTATAGCGCCGTCTTGTTTGAAGTCTTTGATGTGCGCTTTTGCTAGACTGCAGCGGCTTCAAAGCCAGCATCATGGCTTTCAGGATCCGGGCACATTGTCCGGAGTGGAAGTCTCTTCATAATATCTCTACCTACTTCGGTCCTGAAGTCTGGCGACGGTCTGGCTAAGCGCTTCACTCTTGAAACTGTCTCAGCAGTTGGCGGAGCTTCGTTTGGTGCCAACGGATCCTCCTCAAGGGTTCTTTGCTTCGCTTCTCGTGCAGGCCTTCCCGCACATGCGCAGCGACAACGGGCTCATCCAGTTCAACCGGCAGCTCAAGCGGTGCGGCTACGACCTGGACGCGTGGCGCGAGGTGGTCCTCACGCGGCCCACCGCTGACATCAGCCACGGGTTCGAGATCCTGGACCTGGACAACGGGCTGGGGTGGGACCTGGTGCGCGCCATGGTGCGCTACAAGGCGCGCAAGCGCATCTCCGCGGGCGGCGCGCTGAGCCACCCGTTCTTCACCACCAACGGCATCCTGGCGGTGCAGGGCGTGGCGGAGCTGCGCTGCGCGCTCGGGAACTCGTTCCGTGCGGACACGGACGAGTGGGGGCAGTGGATCTTTGACATGATGGCCAAGAGCGGCACCGAGAAGGAGGGCGGCTTCACCGAGGCGCAGCTCACGGACATTCGGGTGAGGGCGCCGGCTGGGCAGCAGTCCAGCTGCTGGCGCAGTGAATGTCGGGTCTGAAAGAGACTGGCATCATTCAAGTATTTTGGATGTTCTTAGCTTGGCGTCGTCACTGCGTTTCTGCTCCATGCAGTAATGCTGCTACATTATTTGTGGGGTTTTGTGATTGGGGTGCTTCGATCCCGCTTTGCTGCTGACGAGCTTGTGGATTTGGTCTTTCAGTGGTAGATCTGTTAATGCCCGGCATGATGGATTCTGCTTGTCGGCTCCTTCTGTGGCCCCGAATTCGGAGACCTTGGGGACTCTGGTTAAAGGAGAAGGTTTGATCGGGTCTCCGCTTCTCCCTGCAGCAAAAGTCGAAGAAGCGAAAGGGCACACTGCAACGGAACTCGCTTGCAGCTGCTTTGAAGCTGCAGCGGAAAGTCGAGAAAACCATTACGTCGATCTCCGAGTCTGCTGACGAGGCAGAGAAGCAGCAAAAGGCCGACCAATGGTGGGATCGATGGTCGACCAAAGTGCCGTCTGTCCAGAAAGCGCGAAGATAGTGGGGTTCTCGGGACCAACCAGGGGAGGCGCCCATTGGTTTATTTTTGCTTTGCGGCGTCACTTGTATGCAGTAGCTTGCTGGATCGAAGAGGCGTCATACGAGGGAAATGTAGATAAAGCTGTACAGTGTAGTGCTTGTACTTTCACGGGTTGGGGTGGCAGGCACGAGTAATTTGCCTTACTATGGATCATGCATATGGCTTCAAGCTACTCCAGCATTTGGCCTATGCGATCATTGATGTTCCTTTTGATTTGAAGAACACGATTCTGGCCGTGACGGTTAGCGTTGATTTAAAGTTAGCATTGGACGATTGCAACTCTGTTGTTGAACTTTTTGGGCGAAGTCTAGGCCATCACATGTGCAAGTCTAGGCCGTTTCTGCCAGTCCTACCACTGCTATAGCTATCAGTCTTCCGGCCTAGGAAAAAGCCTGTAATATGTGTCAAGCTGGATATATCTACCGTCTGCAGTAACGAAAAGAAATTCATGAGGTGGATCGACTCCAACATTTTGCATACATGCGACCTGATGCAGTTGATTGACCGCTTCAAAGTTTTTGAAGTTGCTACAATCTATCATTCGATAGATCTAACAATCATGGCATATGCGACGCTGGAACTACCGTCCGACATCAAGTCGACCCCCGGATTCATGGACATCCATGATAGTATACGCGCATATTGAGCTATTGTCCGACGTCTGCTGGGTAACATGTGCATTGCAATCAACATGTGCCATGACCATCAATGCAGCCTGAGGTGTGCGACGCAACGGGTGGCGTGGCTAGTGGCTCATGCCACGGGCAGTACACAGATCCTTGTAACCTATAAAGCCCATGCACTATATGGAGATGCCGATGTGCCCATGGCGGACAATAATTACACAATAAGGCCATAAAATCGAGTTTCTGCTCAGCCTCACTGATTGCATTCAATGAATGGGCGCCGCACCGAAAGCTTGCAGGTTGAGAGCAGCACATTGCAAAAGCTAAAACGCAGACCAAAGAGCTTGCATTCTGAGTACCTGGCAAGCGTGACAAAAAGCATGACTTAGGCCTAGAGTAGTTACTCAGAACACCACAGCAGATTTGATGGATTGTATTTGCCGTAGATCTCAACATGACGCAGGGCGTTAATCATAAATGTGCAAACCTGTAAGCAATTAAGTCGCAGAAGCCACTGGGGCCTCGCCAATGGTCAGGATGCACAACACAAAAGTGTCGATGTCTAGAGGATATTAAAGTGGGACTGGAGAAGAACCTTGCTCCTGTTGAGTATGCACTCTGTTGTCAGAAGAAAGCTGGTACATCCAGGCTCAAGCCAGGATTGTGGCACAAGATCAGGCATCCCAAGTATAAACCATCAACGACAAGTGCTTCTTTAGATTTGAAACCTGCTGCAACTGGTTACTTATTAGCGCCATATTGCACAGAAACAGAATGAAACGTTACACAATGTTTTATGTGACCATACCGTGCGAACCTCAACTCAAGGAGCATTGCTCAAAACTATGAGAATTTTCTTAACAGAATGTGCGATTGGGGCCTCTGTAGCTTGCCCTCGGCTTTGCTCGAAAGTCAAGAAAAGCTGTTCAATGACTAGCTCAAGAAATGAAGAAAGACAAGCACCAAAACAAGCATCAAACATCTGAATAACCAAGCCCGCAAGCCTCGACCACCCACAACCTGCTGATGATGCTGCCAGGATAAGGAGCCCAGCTGTGCGAGGGTTCATCAAAGGCCAGTGAACCCTATGCCAGCAAACGAACAACCACAAAAAGAGGCAATTGAGCACGCTCAATTGGAGCAGAAGCCAAAATTCAAAAAGACCGAAGGATGAGTGTACATTCATACAACATAAGGGTGCACCCAAGCCCCAGGCCAGGTTGACCACTCTCACTCGCAAATAATCTTCTCAGTTCCTCGTGAACCCTTGCCTGCCTGAGTCCTTGCTTAGCAAACGTGACAGAACTCACTATTCATCGTCCCTCGTGTACAGTCCCCTACAAGGATACCCTTCCTATATATGCATACTGTCCAATACAGTAGTAGTGCTCAGATCTGACTTTACACGTGGCTGATAGGTTGTTGTGAAGCAGGAGCTCCTGCTGTCAAGAAGGACAGAAAGCCCCCTGCTGCCTCAGGCTCATCAAGGAAAAGGTCGTCCGGAGTTTTGAAGGCCCCGTGCACAGCAATGAGGAAGATCCCAAGCCCAATGCCTGAGATGAGCACCGATCCAACGGACGTGAACACAAAGACTATCAGGAGGGTGAGGATGGATGTCCCCAGGAACTTTTCCTTCTCGCTCAGCGTCCTCCCACTGATCACAAGTGGCTCGCTTCTCACCAAGAAGAGGTATGCCCAGACAAGCCCCAGCAGTCCTGCCACGATGAGCGAGCTAGGGTTCCACAGCATACAGAGGCCGACTACAGACACCATGAACACAGCGTAGTTCACGCGGAAGTAAGTGATGTTCTTGCGGATCCGCGTGCTGGCTTCTGTGAGGGACTCTGGCTTTGAGAAGGCATTCCTGTCTGCTAGTTCTGTCCAAGGCCGCTGCTGAGCAAGTGCTGCTTTGACAGTGTCTCCAACCCTGCCAAGGACAGCTCGGGCTGCAGGGCCACTCCCCCCTGCTGATGCGGGACTTGCAACCGCTGTGGGAGCTGGCGGCGGGCCAGGAGCCGCCATGGCTGTAAAATGGATCTGTCCAACTAAACGACGCTGATTTGATAATAACACGGGATGACCAGAATGGTAGAATGCAGGATTATTGTCTAGGGACCAATGGCCGCGGGGTACAGCAACCAGAGCAGCTAGCTTTCCTGTCAGATCCTTCGGTATCGTTGCTGCCGACTTTGAAGAGGGAATCCGTCCTTTGAAGTTTGAATGTGAGCACAGTACTCACGAGATCTCTCTCCGGTATTCTAGCCCTCCCAACTCCGCTGCAGGAGGCCGCACAGGTTGCGAACTTGAACTTGAAGTGCAGCTACCGCGTCCCTCTCTCCCTACGCCAGCAGGTCTACGCGCGAAGATGGCGGAGGCAGGCCTGCGCGAAGAGGTCCGTCCGATGAGAGAATTGTTGTATCGGCGTATTTCTGACCGTCAAATGAACATAAAGTAATTTTGACTGGCCAAGATTGATCACTTATCTACCGGTTATACTAGCCGTACCAACACGCCGGTTGGGCAGAGTTTTGCCCAATAACTACAAATTACGTACGTTTTGAAATTTGGGCAACTCATTTTGGAATTTTGAGGATTTGAAATTTTTGAAATATATGCTCAAGAACCCTTTTTCCACCAACCAAAAATTATCAAAGATAAAATATTAGAATTTTGATTCATATGAAAATTTGAACAGAATGAAAAACAGAATATAAATAGTATTGAAAATTTTGGGCAAAATCAAAAGTAATTGATTGATGCCCAACCGGCCATGTGTTGGTACGGTATAGCTGGGCCCGAGTCCATAGGCTGGGGGCGGGTACGATGGGCGCCATTTCCTTGCATGGTACTCGCTCTAGTTGGGAAGTCTTGGATGACGATCTGCCTTGGATGACGGACTAGTTTAGGTATAATAAGAGCTAGGTATAATAAGCTCTAACTACCACTACAAAACCTAACCCAACAATCTACCTGCTCCGCACCCGTACCCACCCTAACCCCCATACTAACCCCACCCGTCCCAGGCTGGCGAGCTTATTATACCTGCCCCTTATTTAATACCTAAATTAGTCCGAGCTCTGCCTTGGCCCTTTGCGCGATGTCTTTTCAGAACGCCGTAGCCACCTGGGCCATGATGCATACAATGATGTACAGTATATACATTCATGACAAGAAGTATCTAAGTTCTAAGTAGAATGCAGTACGTTGCAGAGGACTTTGACATGACTCACTGCTACAAGACCAAACCTCATGTCCATGGTTAGGATCCTGCACTCCCTCGCTTTCAATGACGACGGGCCAGAATGGACCTGGTCAATGAAGTGACTACAGTAGGTGAACCAGGTCCGAGCGAACAGTACAGTAGAGAACTTATTTTCAGCGAGCCACCATTTCAAACGAGTTCTCCGTACATCGAGTGAACACCAAATTAGGCCCAATTCACATCGAGCAATCGCTTCAAGTATTTGCATTCAACCGGGTGACCATGCCATGATCGGTTTGCCAAACAACACAACCTAGACAGGTACAAGATTGTCATTCAATCGATAGAACGCAAAGCAAGAATCAATGAAGAAAACCTGCAAGAGATTCTGTAGATGGCGTCCAGGCTCAATGCCGTGCATTTCTTGATCCGAAAATCCTCCCTAAAACAGATTGGTGGCACCGAGCATGTACTATTGTAAGCCTCTTCCATGTGATACCATGGTCAGTGACATTTCCTTATGAAGAGCCAATCCCACCTTCCAAGGCACCCTCAGACCTTTGATCTTGATCGCGTCATGGGACTACCCCCAAGATCACTTGTTGTGGCAGCTCGTTTTGTGCCCCTTGCTCGGGCCTTATCTTCCAAGTAGCCCATCACTTTGTCATGCTCAGCAATGACCTGCAGTGTTTTCACTTCTCAATTGGGTGTTGAACTTCATAGAAGCTGCCCTTGCCCACCCACGTCCAAGGTAGTGTGCAAGCATTGTCCGGATCTGTTGTTGGCACGCAAACCTTTACACCTTTGAAGCTGCCAAATGTAGTACACGTAACCAACATATTCATGGATATCCCCTCCAAGTGCATTTTGGGAATACAAGTCGTACAATCAGCCCAGCAATGTGTCATTTAAGTTGGACAAGGAGAGTCACAGTAGCACATGTCATACCCACCTGTTCAGTGAGAGAAGGCCCTCCTCTTGACCGCTCTTGCTCCACCGCATTTACTACCCTGGACGCTTTGGCCTCAGCTAGTTCCAGCCGTTTTTGGAGGCCCAGCAATGTGGTCACAGCCCCGCCAAGCTTCTCTTGCAACTCTGCCATGGACGGAAGCCCTGAGACAGGCTCCAATCGCGTGTCAAGGTTCTCATCTGCAACAAGGACGAGTGGTACTGTTGACGAGAGCGCAAATAGAGGGGGCAACGGCTGACCAAGAAGTCCGCTGGACTTGCCCGATACAGCTATCAGCACTGGTACCAGAGTTGGTAATGTGGCACTGCCTTGGAAGAAAAGGCGGTGAGCTATATTGGAAACAAGATAAGCAAGTCAGCACTGCCAAAAAGTTGACAGACTGCAAGCGAAAGGACTAGGTTCACAGCTGCGACGCTTGGATGCAAGAAGTGGTTTCAAGTTGGGACTCCGCACCTGTTTCCGGTGGATCTGAAGACGTGGCTAACGGTCGTATCCGTTGGAGATGCTCCGACAACTGGTGCGCAACACGCTGGGGGAACTCCTCGCAGTGGGCTTCTATTCGGGCAGCCAGCTCTGTCACATCTTTCTCCAGCGCCGGTGTATCCTCAGCAGGGCCTACACTGGGCTTGGCGTCATCCTCCACTGCAAACATATGACGCCTTTTGTACATTTTCCGGTGTGCAATTACCACCATGTTGATGTCTGGTACGGTCATCCTTTTGCCCATGTCTCACTGGCAGAGAGGTATCTGCCAGTGAGTATGTTTTTCTCGAGGCATGAGTTTGAAAATTCACCAATCTGATGGCTTGCATTTTGTTTTGATGCTGGCGTTGTACTGGTAGGGCATAGATATGAGAACCAATGCGATTGCGGTGTACATCAGAAAAGACCAACCATATTGCTGAATTGCGGTGCGCTCTTGTTGAAATGAATTCTACATGAGTAAGTTGGCAGACTTGATTTACTCGAATCATTGTAAGCTTTGGTATCCTGACAGTCTGCAACTCCTAATATTGGCTCTGCAAGCATATCCTGTCCTCAACATCAGAAGCAGTGAAAATAAATTTATACTAATGTTGTTGCACGACCTATTGGAATCAACCTGTCAACTGTAGAGCAGGTAATGAGCGTGGCCCCTCACCTGCAATATGTTTGGGCCCCTTTCTTTGCTTCCTTCCGCCCCTTTGCTGAGTGTCACTGACCTTCTGCAGATCTTCAGACAACTCGACGTTCTTTTGAAGATGCACCTTGATATCCGCAGCAATGCTTTGCAAGCGGGCTAGCAGGGCATCCTCATGCCCATCGGGGATATCCCTTCCAGTTTCCAATGCTATGAATGCTCTTACTTGGTTGTCCAGCTCATCTTCTATTGTAATCTGGTCCTTATGGCTCCTCAACCTCACAGGAGTCATGCTCCTCTCTTGGAACTTTTGCTCCTGTTCGGACCCCACCAACAAAGCTCAACAAGTGCCACCGCAACACCCAGTGCCCCCTCACCAGAAGCCAGCACCCTAGGCTCGACCCTGTTGCTGCAGAGACTACCGTACCTAGACTCTAGAGCGCTTTCTCTCTTTCTGCATCTCACAAATTCTCAGTCTGTGCGCCTGCGCTGGCAACTTTTCTCAAAAGAATGTCGCATCGGTACCACATTGCAATAAGGTATGTACCGTTCAGGGACGATCCATCATCCGACAATTCCATGAGGGCCCGGGGCATAAATTGGACCAGCAGCGGCTGATACGGCCGGGGCGGAAAGTTGGGATCAGAAGGAGTGCCCGGGCCCGTTTGCTGCAACATGGTGCCTCATTTACCGCCAAATTTTGAAATCTGATATCCAGCGCATGCCCTGGCAGGGACCAAAGGTGTCGGAAGCGCCTCGCGGTAGCCACGGCCACCATCTCACCATGAAGACCTTTGCCATTGGCTGTTTTGGTGGGGAAGTTTGGTGGTCCGAGTCCGTCCGACCGCGGCTCCTCCGTACCATGCCAGGCTATGATGTGGGTTAGCCAATAGAGTTAATCTGGAGCTAGACATGAAGCTTCCCGTCTTATGCGCTATTGTCCTATTACCATCCGCGCATCTCAGTCAGTTTACAGCACGGCCAATCTCGAGCCATTTATCGGCTCGTGCGGAATTTAGAGCACAGCAGGTACGTGAGGCCCTTGGCAATCTCTGGTTTTCAGTTGCGTTGATTTGTTCACCATGCGCAGTGCTGGAGCTAATAGCATTGAGGAGTGACATTTGAAGTGCGTTGTACGTGGGTCTCACATGCAACTTTGAGTCGGCTTGTCCAACAACCATTGTTGATATTGATACCATAAAATTACTGACATTTTGCCCAGGACTCAGGAGTCAGGACTAGTATGACATCGATCTTTGCAATTGAGAGGAGGAATTTGGACCATGTTTATGGAAGATTGCTTGTCAGCACACGGAGCTGCCACCAATGCTCACCACCTTTTGCAATTAAGAGGCAATCGATGGCTCACTGCCAGTATACGAAGTTGCAATTGGCTAGTGAACGCACTAGGTAGGAGTTGGTAGTTTCCACAAGTCAAACACTCAACTTACCACTCAACCACATCAAGGTATGACCACAAATAGCACAACCGGCTTGCTATGTGCCTCCACTTGAAGGACTTTCTTCCTCCGCGAGTAAGCCCGTTTCCAACAAACTACTATGTTTTAAGGAGCCATGATGAACGTAACAATTCAGGCCCCTATAGCAAGATGCTCCCGCTCCGGTGCTTTTACATCGTCCAAAAGCTTCAAGCATGCTTTACCTAAGGTTTTGTTGCACCACTGGTACAGGCAAAATTTGTATGCTGAATCACGAACCGTCAGATTGATGAAAACTTTCCACGACAAGGATGACAAAAGCCAACTATGTCAATACGTGCCTTCAGGTTGAGAACAAAAAGTTCCGAGCTTCATGATTAAAATATCCTGATGATTCTTAAACTCGAAGCTCTTTCCGAACATGCTTGAGAGAACAGCGGTGCCCAACTTACCGCTCTACTTCAAAGGTTTTAGACCCAACTTAGCACGTAGCTTGTTGGCTTCAGCAATTTCTGGGTCCGGGTGATCAGTCCCATCAGCGGCGGGTGCCTTCTTCTTCTTCTTCTGCGCAATCACATAAGAGAAAGAAGTCATGTCAGTAAACTGCACTGAAGAACGTCAACAGCGGCAGTTTGTGTGAAGGCACAACGTTGGGTGTACATCTGTGTAAAGGCACGACGTGGGCTGTACATGTATCGTCCAGAATCGAAACCCTTTTCAAAACAAAACTCGCAGCCTCTTGCTGAAGTGGATGTTATCTTCCATGCATCGCCTGGCCGTTGCATTGACAGGAGTCCGTTGCATTGATGCATGTTTGTCCTACCTTTCCATCACCATTCTCGCGCATCTCCCCTTCTTCAGCGCCCTCGTCCCGCTCTCGCCTGCGCCGCGCCCCTCTTTCCTCGGGTTCTGCTGAAGCAGAGCGGTCCCTAGGCCTGCGCTCCCGCTCTCGCTCACGGCCCCGGTCTCTGTCACGATCCCTGTCGACTCCCCTTTCGCGACTCCGGCTGCGCTCTCGATCATGATACCTGCCGCAGCCAAAGCCTTCAAATACGATCCGAGAAGCAATCGCTGCCACAACGAAGCAGAAAATAAACCCAGCGGCTTGCGACATGACGAAGAGAAGTTCCGAGACCTTATCTCTGAGCTCCCCAAAAGGGCCCAGGTCATACGCACTTCAGCCCAAACACCCATGCCCCACGGCAAGTGCCAAACGACCTTTCTCCTTTCCTATCAACAACCAGGCTGAATCGTCATTCCCTCAAAAGGAAGCAAGCTCATACAGCGGTTTGCGTGAACCTTGTCCACATCAATCTTGTCGCATTTTGCCGGTACGCGAAGTTGAAAGTTCGATCGCCGTACAAAACTTCTCTGAGACCCCCCGAAAAGAGACAGTTGCAAATCTCACTGGCAGGATACGGGTGGTAAGCAGCGCACACGCCAGAGCTTCATTGGGGGGGTAATCTTCCAACTTTGTGCACAGCGATCGAACTTCCAAGATCGCGGAAAGGCGATTCCGACCGGACTTCGAGGGGACAGGCTTCACGCAAACAGCTGTACGAAGCCGTGATTGGTTCAAATGGCTAAGTCCATCGGGGACTTGAGGCCCACCAAAATAATCAAAGGTTCCATTAAGAGGCGCCAGCGAACGCTGCCCGCCCTGGCTGGCCATGTAAGGAAACAGTCAAGAAAGGGCTTGCACCTGTCCCTGTCCCGTTCTCGTGACCGCGAGCGGTGCCTCCGGTCCACGCCCCGCCCACGCTCCCGGTCCCGCTCCCGATCCCGCTCACGATCCCGATCCCTGTCGCGGTCCCTGTCGCGGTCCCGATAATAGTCACGGTCGCGCTCACTGCAACAAAGGTGATCTTCCCCGTTCTAGAAGGGTGCGCAACTTCTTTCTCAGGAAATTCCACATTCTCTCCAAGAAAACAGTAGAAACGGGAAAGAAAAAAGTCGAGGCCCTATTGCCTCAAAGGTGACCAAGCTCCAGCATAGCTTCAAAATATTCTTGCAACATTGAGACGACTGCGTTCCACGAGTGATTCCGCGATGCTTGGCATCAAGAAAGACTTCGTTTCGAAATCGCATCCTCAGCCCTGCTGTTCGTCTTCCATTTGAGATTGATTTTGTCTCACGTTGGCACCCAGCACTGAGCGTTCAGCCAAGAAGAACTTCGCTGATGTCATCCGGCAAGCTCTGGTGTAGTGTGTAGACCCAGGTTGGTTGATGCTGTTTGCCATAAGGCTGACTGGTATTCTGAACCGTGAATCGCAAGCCTGTCCCGTCCAATACCAGTTATTGCCTCAGCCTTTGCATCAATTTGCACCACAGATGAACGACTTTTTCTGAGTGTGGTGACTCGCAGATTTGGCAACTTTGAAAACCCCGGTCGTCAGGGTGTGCTCCCATCAACGCAGTCGCCAACCGTCGCCCAACGGAAAGAGCTCTGTAAGAGCGATGAGAGAGCCTCGTCACCTTTCTCGGTGGTGGCCGCGCTCCCTGTCGCGCTCTCTGTCCCTGTCTCGATCCCGATCCCGGTGTCGATCCCTCTCCCTGTCCAGCTCCCGCTCTCGGTCCTTGTCTCGATCGTTCTCGTGATGGCCCTGCAGACAAATCAGATCATCGTCACAAACACCACTTTGCAGTCTTCCGTCGGTAAAAGCACTCCACCTGCCTCATCTTCTGCCCATTTGTGCACTTGTTTTTCTTGTGGCAAGCTCGCGGACAAGGAGCCGGAGACCTGAACTCGCTAGATTGTATTTAAAAATGTTGGACTGATTTCGAGTCACGTCGAAGCGAGCTAGCAAGGCCGCTGATTTGTGAGCGCTTGCGTTGCCGGTTGAGCGGTGCGGGGTGCCTACCCTCGCGTTATCCACCTCCATGGGTGCAGCCCCGTTGGCGTCCTCCCCCTCCTCTTCGTCGTCCTCCTCTTCGAAATGGTCTTCAAGCGCACTTATCCGAGGGTCCAGAGTGCCCGCTGACTCCAGAGTATACCTGGCCAGGGAATGCGATATGTTCAGGGAGCACAAGGAGCTACAAGAATGTTCCCGGGTTTTTGAGCAGAACAAATCTAAGACTGGCCCAGCTTTACAAGCACCATCAGACATGCTAGTGAGAGGGCCGCAGTCCCCTGTGAGTTCTCGCATCTGCAACACAACTAGCCGAAACGAGAAGTGCCACAATTGTTTTGGATCCGAAGCCGGAATGACATTAAAAGACCGTTCTTATACTAAGCTTCAGAGGCACCGAGCGGATGGGGTTCTGAGGGTATGCGCTTCCATTGAGAATTATCAGCACGACATAAAACCATGGGCCAATTGCCTGTAGTGAGGCAAGAAGAGCGACATTAAGCAAGCATGAGAGTCACAAAAGTTGGTCAGGAGCGACCGCAATTACCTTTTTGGCAGGCGGGGAAGAGTGATGTCACAGTGCGAGTCTCGGGTGAGGAGCTCGTCAATGAACTCGTCCACATGGCTCAGGATGTATTCTGCAACATCAAAGGGACGGCCTAGATTGAGACTGCTGAATTGACAAGGCGACAAGTGCCAACAGTGCGACGAGACTAGCATCGCTTCCTATGAAAGTGGTCCATGGAAGGCGCCTTTAGTTTGCCTTAAGTGTTCAAGGCAAGCACAACAGTCAGGTTGGTGTGCCTCATAGTTTCAGCTCTCTGCATAGTTTCTGACTGGATTCAAAAGTAGGTGAACATTGGAACACAGTCGACATGATTGGCAACCATTTCTGGTGACAGGGGGCAGTAACTCACTGCCTTCCGCTGTCTTTTGGCGCAGCTTGCGGTAGTCATTGTACAGGGGCTCCAGGTACTGGTATACGTCCGTGGGCTTGCCAACCAGGCGCAGATAAAACGCGCCTAGGATGCGCACATATCTGCACAGGTATGGAGGTTTCATCAGAGTCTTCTACGAGGTGCAGTACGGCTCAATCATGCGGAATCAAGCCCCCAGGGCACTGAACAACTAATAGATGACGGTTTGTGAAAGGATTGGCGCTGCAAGGAGATGCTGCCAGAAGCTGTCAGGTAAGCACTTCGATGAGAGGTGGTTGGGCATGAACACATTTGCAAGGGGAGACTCACTTGTAATCTTCGTTCTTGATGAACTCGACGACAATCTCCTTCTCTGGCTGGATTTGCAGCATCTTGAGGGTCAAGCAGAGGAAGGGCGTCGCCTTGCGGTTGCCACCGAAGGTGCCGCCAAAGTGGTCCAGCTCCATGGCCTTGTCCACCAGGGTTTCAGCTGAAGAAATGAAACCAAAATAGAATAATATGAAGTGCTGCATGATTCTCCTACGTTGGGCATTCTTGACCTTTTTGCACCACCCGCTTCCTGCCAAATAATCGAGAAAGTGCATAGAAGACGTTATGATGCATCTCCTGTAGAGACACCAAAAGAGTAGACAGTGACAGTACAAGATTTCACTCTCCCAACTCATCATGAGAGCATCTGGATTTGATGCAAGAACCTGCTTGTGTGAAAATCATTATCAACCTTTTAGGAAGGTCCAATCTGCTTCTAACAACGCTCCTGATGAAGGACTTACAAGCTGAGGGAGCGGAATAGGTCGGTAGACAAGATTTCTTGAAAACAGGCATATAGCACATCCATGCTAGAGAACGACATCGGTGAGTTCAATTGCTGCAATCTGAGGCCTCAATTACCTGTAATTCCAACAATTAGATGCACCCCTCGCCTGACATTTTGCTACTGGGCAGGTTTTGGAAAATGCAGAAAGATGGGCATCAAAGCCAACGACTTTCTCACAGATACAATATCTCCACAACGATTGGTGTTATTAAGCTTACCTGTCAGCCCAAAGCAGTGCTCCCTCCAGTATGTATTAGAATAGATTTTTGATCTTACAATTTTCTCCACAAGATTCTGTGGATTCGTGCCATGAATGTTCCGAGCACGGGGGTCCGTCCTATTTGCCATGTTTTTGCTCGCAAAACCCACTAATCAGCGATACACCACCACACCTTCACCAACCTCCAGGGTGGGTCAGTTCCCTATGCTGCCCTTTCACGGTGCATAAGGAGGCAGCAAGCAACCTCTCTTTACTATCATGGCTTCTTCGTACCTGTCCTAATCACCCTGTTGCCTGGCGTTTTGCTGCGCAAATACAAGCTCAGGAGTCAGCTCCCTGCCAGCTAGCTGCGCCAATGCCATGGCAAGGCAAATTTGGCAGCAATTTGTGTCCTGCAGCTGCTGCTCGCCCATCTCGAGTTCAACGTTCGTTCATACTTTCAATATCACATTATATAACATAATATATGTAAGGCCGTGGTAACATGGAATACGGATCAGAACAGCAGGTGTAAGTGACGGCTTAGAGCATGACACAATTAACTCCGATAACTCTCGTGTGACCTAAGAGTCGTGTGACCTAAGATAGGTACCCGGGGGACGGGTGGGGTTGGTATGGTGGTTAGGGTGGGTTAGGGTGCGGAGCGGGTGATTAATTGGGTTAGGTTTTTAGTTTGTGGTGCCCGGGTTACTCGTATCTTAGGTCACACGCCCGTTAGGTCACACGAGAGTTACCGGTATACACAATTATCTCTCTAGGTGTGATTAAAGAGTTATTCTTGCATCTAGTGTAGGACAATTGTAACTTGTTGGATACATTGGAGTAATATCCGACGACGTTTAATTGATTGCACAATGCGGAAGCATGAATTATAAAGTCGACGAGAAGCTTCAATCCCAGATGCCAATGCCAATGCCAGCACGCTGCACGAGCTCCATGCCCCTGGGCCTGAGGCTGCAGTTTCGTGGAGTGATGGAGGGAGCACATAGCATTGGTTCAGGCGCCTCATCAGCTTATCACGAAATTCTCGACGTCAGTACCACCTTCGCTTTGCAAAGGATCTTAGCGGATCTACCACCGTCGCCAGCATCTTCAGCATTGGCCTGAGCAGTGCCCTATTGTGGCCGTGTGCCCCAGTCGGAGCGGCCGTTCTTCTGTTCCAGCATTCTGGTTTGATTTGTTGCATGAGCCCCCTTCTCTTCAGGAACCGCCATGGCGTCTGATCCAGGCAGCCAGCCGGAGGCTTCTGCAAACGGGCAGCTCCAGACCCCCATTGAGGCTGCTTCGCAGAGCGCACAACTAGCACCTGTAGGCAAGCCCCCGACACATCGGCCACTTACCGTCCTCCGAGCTCTGCGTGGCGTCCTGATGCTCGCGCTGCTCGTCGTGTCGGCGTTCATCTTCCTCACCTCCTGCATCCCGATCTGGGCATTTCTCAGACTTCTCAAATGGAGCTGGGGCCGTGGCTTTGCCTCGCACCTGTTTGGCTACTGGCTCTCGATGTGGGTGCTGATGTTCGAGTACGTGAACGGGACCAAGCTGGTGTTCAGCGGGGAGAGCGTGCCACCCAAGGAGCGCGTGCTGATCATGTGCAACCACCTGACGGAAGTTGACTGGATGTACCTCTGGTGCCTGGCGTATCGGAAGCAGAGCGTGGGGGCCGTTAAATACGCGCTCAAGGCGACCGTGCGGCACGCCCCCATCTTTGGTTGGGCGTTCCACTGCATGGAGTTCCTGCTGCTCGAGAGGAAGTGGGAACTAGACAAGGACACCATCCGCACCGTCATGAGCTCGTTCCGCAACAGGAGGGATCCCCTGTGGGAGGTGGTCTTTCCGGAAGGCACCGACTTCAAGTGAGTGCCCCTGCCGCCGTGCTGGCGCTTTGTTGGAGCTGACCACCACCTCCTATTACATTCTGCCCAAGCCCATCAATGAATCACCACGATTTTTGATCTGCAGGTCTCGTGTAACTATCGTTTGCTTGTAAGGGGGGCGCCCTCTTGGTTTTTAAGTCTGTTTATCTTACTTGCTTCAAGGAAGACATCATAAGCATCAGGAAGCATTGCACTCAAAGTCAGTCTCCCAAATCTATTTACCTGGAAGGATTACGGCTCTCGGTTCCAAGTCTTTGAAAGTTAAGTGATCGCATCATTACAAACCGCGTCCTGATTGATCTGCTCATTTATGGTTTCAACCGTTGCTTTCCAGCCAGAAGAAGAAGGAGAGGAGTCAGGCATACGCGCGTGAGCACAACCTGCCGGTGTTGGAACATTGCCTTCTCCCACGGGTAAAGGGATTCCATGCATGCCTTGAACCAGTACGGGACGCTATTGATGCTGGTAAGACTTCGCCCGGTGGTCCATCTGACGTCAATTGGTGCTACCCCTGCAGTCGGGCTCCTTGTTAAACCAGCAGTGTTTGCTTCTTAAAACGAAAGTCATTCTCCTCTAAGGACAGCTACCAGCACTAAGTAAGAAGAGTATGTTCCGTGGTGTTGTGTGGCAGCCGATGGACTACAAACAACTTGCAGGCGACGAGCAGATCTGATGCTCGTTCTTCTGTGCAGTATATGATCTGACAGTCGCGTATGTACCTCGGCCGCCGACGTTTGTGGACAATTTGTTCGGGCTGGACCCGGCGGAGGTGCACATCGATGTGAGACGGATTTTGCCCGCAGCGATCCCATCTAAAGAAGACGAAGCGAGCACGTGGATGTATGGGGTCTTCAAACGGAAGGATGAGATGGTAAGCACAACGGCTTTTCTGCAATCCAAGCCCACGTGAAGTGGTGGAGATGCGACTTCGAACTTCTCGTGCCCTTTCTGGTTTCAATTTTCGATGGGATTTGACCTCTCTGTTGCCACGATCTCCTTGAGATCGTCGCTCGCGTGCTAACGTTTCGGGTTCACTTACAGCTCGAACAGTTCTACAAGAGGAATGCATTTCCATCGCGTCAGATTGACGAGGGGGAGATCTCAATGCTACAAGCAGTGGTGGGGTACGTTTTGTTCACGCTTAGCTCGGTAATTGCGATCTGGTTGCTTGTGACGAGCAGGGGGTTTTTCGCCTACGTAGTTCTAAGTGCTATCTTCTCAACAACGTTGGTCACTCTGAATTGGATGCCAGGAGGCCGGCAATAAGTCCGATTTGATCCGGTGTTTATAAAGAAGTCCTCCTGTGAAGAGCCGATGCGTTTGGGGCGCTTCAGGTGTTTGTTGATAAGGTAATGGCGATGGTTCCGTGCAACCTTCAGATTGGGATTCGGGATCATTTTCCGATTTAGACCAAGTTGATTGGATTCAGTTAGTCGGATTGAGGTGTATGCTGTGCTGCAAGGTGTCGGAAAACACTTAGGTGAAGTTTCATATTCGGTACTCCGAGCATGGACGAATGTTAGAAGTGACTCAGGCCGTGCGATACTATGTGCCAGCGAGCATGATTGAGATTGACATTCGCCCTGCAGCCCGAGTACGCTCCAACAGCTATCCAAGAAATGTAACATGGGCCTATATAGTCGCGAGCCAGCCGCCCGCCACCGTCATATGGTTGCATGGTCAGCCGTCAGGTTTTTAGCACATTAACCAGCCAGATCTGGCACGATTGAATGTTTAGTAGCACGCGCGCTCGCAATTGTCGATCCATGCATGGAGAGCATGTCGTGCACCGTCATATATACTCGTAATCAATCGGATGGTAACGCGCGCGGATATAAGCTAGCTAGCCATACTAGCTAATGCTTCAAAATTGGGCCGGCCACCATTGAAGTGGCTGCCGGGGCGCGCGGCGACAAATTCGCATGTTATCGTAACGATCCGATACAATTTCTGGCACTTACCTCGACGTATACTATATATATAACTAGCCGTCATCATTATAGGTACATGCAATATAGCTGCTATATTGCATGACTCAGGCGGCCGGCCATGCTGATTGCTATATAGGCTGACGGCAATCATCAATTCCCGACGTCACCATACACATCATAGCATGTATGATACAGTTGCTTGCGGCCCTGGCCATTACCGCAGAAAGTGGAATGGTTTTGAAGCGAAGTCACCATGCAGTCATGAATGAGAACCTGACCAACAGCACTTCGCTTGCCAAAGCTGCAAAGGTTGCCTTGCAAGGTCTTGGTAATAATTTACATTGGCAACCCAGAACAAAGAGAAAATGGCCAAGTGGCACAGAGTTTCAGTGCAGCTGTAGCTAGACTTGCAGACGCTACAGGAATTCCATCCCTTGCCGGCTCCTGTCATAGATGTCCTCGCTAACCTGGGCTAAGCCCGCTTGCTGCCGGAGGAACGCTATGTGCCACGTGAATGTGGAGTACTCGTTCCCGATGAAAGTGCGCGCCCGCGAACACACCAGCTGGTCGATCTGGCCCTCCCTCATCGTCACCTCCCCCTCTAGCGTCCGCACGTGCGCTAGCTCCCACTTCGGGAAGTGGTCGTACAGGAACGCCACGGTGGGGTACCCCGCAGCGAGGAAAGCGTCCCTCGTCTCCTGGGTAGGCACATCCGTCGTAAGGTATAGCGTGCGCTCCGACGGCGGCATCTTCTTCACCAGGATCTGCACGATCTCATCCAGCGGCTTCACGATCCCCCAGTCCCGCTGGCTGTCCAGGAACTCCTGGCTGTGCCGCAGGTGGAAGCAGTCGAAGCTCTTGGAGGGGGACGCCTCCGCCACCGCGAGGCTGACGTGGTCGGCGATCTCAAGGGTCCGGTTGATGGGCACCACGGCGCGGTGGATCTGCTCGTTGAAGCGCGCCTGCAAGCCGAAACGATAACGAACGATGAGGAAAAACGCGGAGCCCGAGTGTCTTGGTAGATTCGAAGCAACCGCAACCGGCACGCCCTGGACATAGAAGGACGGTAAGACTTGTATGAGTAAGCGTTTCGAGTCACAAGCTCAGGAAGGGCAGTCTCTTCTGCACGCTGGGCACACTGCAAATGGTGGCTAAAAAGGACGAGAGACGTACCTCATATCTCACCAATAACAACCGAGCCTTCAGCGCAATCAGAAGTCGCTTCTGCCTTGCCACTCTGGCTGACACGGTGCTCGAAGCTTGAAACTTCTGGCGAACTTCAAATCACTCAAGCCACAGACGTGCGCTCACATGCTCGTCGGGGTCGTCGAACTTGTCGAAGCGCCGGAAGAGGCCGTGGAAGACCAGCAGCGGATCCTCATTGGCTCCGTACCACCCACGCAGCTCCGCCGGCGACGCCCCATGCCACTCGCGCTCCGGCTTCACGATGACCGCGCGGTCGAGCCACGGCGCGGACGACGGGACGGGCGGGATGGCAACGTCCATCACCTGGGCGGACCAGGACGGCTGCTTTTGAAAAAGCTTGACGCAGAAGGAGGGACCTTTGTGCGCCGAGAAGCTATTGTGGCAGATGGCTCATGCTTGGAGCACGAAAAGCAGGTGTAAGTGACCAGTACTTTTGGAAATTGGACAGTTGCGTGCGACAAAGGAATACCTGAACGTTTGCCGGGTTAAAGGGCCGAGAGTAGCACTCGTACGTCCGGCAGACCTTCGTTGAAACTATTGCTGTGCTCTACTCAGGATGGTGTTCTTGTGAAATGGGAATTGACGGTCGACATAACGTCCTTCCTGAGCCCGTTTCTTCCTCGCAACTTCGTTTCTCCAATCATTCACAGTGCGCACCTGTACGGGCAGGGTCTCCCACGAGGGGAACGCCTCCTCCAGGAAATGGTGCGGTTGCACCTCCGGGAACTCCGTTTCGAACCGCCCGACGTCGAAGAAGTAGTCCATCGGCACCGGAGACTCCTGCCGGTGCCGCCGGTGGAATCGCGGCATGATGAGGGTGCGGTTCAAGACGCGCGCGATCGCGAGCGCGTTGCGGAACGCCTGCCGCTGGTTGTTGAGCCCGTTCTCTTCGATCGCATCGAAGTACGTGAGGTACTTGGCATCCGGGGCGGGTGCGGCGGGGGCCCATAGGCCAGCCTCGCGGAGCCGGTACCGCTTGGAGGCTGGGGCAACCCAATCGTTGAGCACTGCGATTGGGTCCGCGCCGGACGCCTGTCGCAGAGGGGAGATGGAGAAGCTCAGCGACGATGCCTGTGCGCTTTTGTCAATTAAGGTTGAAGCGGGGGACATCAACGGAGCCGAGCGGCTCGCGATCAGAGTGCTGTGCCGCTAGCAATCGCCTCCGGCGTTTTGTAGCGCGTAACTGTTGGACGCTTTATCTCTTGTAGATAAGAAAGCGAACCGCAAGTCTTTCGGTGAGTAGAGTTCGCACGTGGTGCATGCGGCGACCAGCGGCTCAGACCAGTATGCTTGCCGTTGGAAGAAGAACTGACACAACAGCATTGCTCCGTTCGCAAGAGCCATTCTAAGGAAATATCGGAAGATACTGCAACGTGAGGGACTTGGACCCAGAATTGTCCCCGCCATAACCAAGGCATACATGTCACAGGCAAAGCTCTTACAATACCTTGATGCGACGAAGGGAGCACCAGGATTCCCAGCCCGCTCCCATGGCTGGCTGGAGTGTCCCCGTCTGCAAGAGCGACACGCTGCTGCTTGACCGCACGCAATTCCCGATGCATCGAATCGAACCGCCTCACCTGAGGCAGATGCTCTTCGAAGAAGTGCGGGCCGTTTGGGAACAGCGCGGGCTTGAGGGTGCCCCAGAGGAGCGACGTCCCGGCCTGCTTCAGCAGCTGGCTCAGCAGCGCCCCCTCGTCGGCTGCGGGATCAGCGTCCAGCTCCTGCACCGGCAGAACGTACGGGGGTCAAGCAAGCCCTAGCAAGACCAATCTTTTCGGCTGCCTTTAAACCTCCCTGGAATCTCAATACGACTGTTCGAGCCAAGCGTCAACTCGTGTCAGGAAAGAATTCCTACTGGTCAATTTGAGTGCTCTGCTAGTTAGTTGAATAATCGTCTACAGTAGTTAGTTGGCTTACCGTCGGGCGATCAAAAAAAACGCACTACGGTTTTCTTCTTTGAAAACATGCTGCACCCATCTTGTGACTATAAACGGTAGAGATTATCAGGCAAGGGCCGGCGCAATGTTTTGCCGCACTCTCGTCCGGACTGCTCGCAACCTACCTTGAGCAGGTTCTCCCAGAACGCCACCACTGCCGCTGTCGGCGTCGAGTAGCTCACGCCCGCGCTCACATACGGATCCCACTCGCGGCCCGCACGCGTCTCCAGCGTCCCTTGCCGCGCATCGACCGGCACCTGCAGCTCGAACTCCTTCGAGAAGCCCAGGAACGGGTCCCGCAACCACGCCACGTCATCCACGTCAGCAGCGACCACTCCGAACCCCTGCCGCAGCAACGAGAGCAGAGTCTGCACCCGCGCGCTCGAGTTGGGCGCGCCGCTGAACGGGACAATGGCCCCAACGCGTTTCGAAAGAGCGGTGGCGGCCTTCCCGGCGGCCGCGTCAACGGGAACTAGAACGAGGTGCCGGGCTGCGCCGGTCGTCTCGACGAGGCGCACGTAGTTGTCGAGCATCGGCGCGTTGGCGGCCGTCACGACCCCCAGCAAAAGGTTCCCCTCGGGGGTGGCCGCGGCGGCGAGGCCGGGCGAGCTGCGGGGACAAAGGAGGGGGCTATGAAGTTTGTAAACAACACACGAGATGAAACTTTGAACATGGAGAAATGATTGCCGTTTGGAGTCACCGAAGAATGATCGAAGCGCGCACAACCTGTTCAATCAATGCGTCCTCCAACTTTTCGACCGCATTGAGAAGGTACAGGTTTTGTCAAGTGCTCCTTTGCCGCAGGTTGCACCTCCTCGGAACACCTTTTTAGGATCACAAACGATCGTTTGACTTCCCCACCTTTGCATCTCTTCCGCGGGGCTCTTTATCATGAGCGGTGTCGGGAGCAGCATCCTGCGCGTCTCCTCGTTCCCCAGCCGCGCAGCCACCGCATCTCCCGCCGGTTTCTGCTCTGCTCCTGCCCCTCGCGCCTTCTCCAGCTCGGCTTTCACTCGCTCGAGCTCCCCCCGGAGCTGCACCGTCTCTTGTGCTGCTTGCGCCGCGGCCTTGTCCGCCAAGTCCGTTTCGGACTCCGTGAAGGTGCCCTTGAACTCCTGGCTGATCGCGGGCTTGGGGTCCGCGTGGATGAAGAGGACGTGGCGGGGCACATCTTCCGCCTTGTACTGCAGCGGGGGACAGGCGCTCGTTTTGAGGGGTGCAGCACGCTGATGCGGGAATGAGTAACTCACGAGGCCAGAGCTGAAACGATTCGAAAGGACAAGCCGAAAATTGGATTCATTCCTGACGACGAGACGAGTTCGCCTTTTCGTTACACTCTTTCACAGAACAGGCTCTCCGCATGACCGCAGAACTACTTGACATGGTGTTTGCAACCCGGGTTGGGCCAACGAGCAAAGGCCGTACAGTCGCACAAGTCCGCATCAACAGATTGCACCACAGCCCAGGCGGCAAGCGCTCACCGGATAGGGCCCGTAGTTGCGGATCCAGTCGACGAGCTGCAGCAGGTGCACGTTCTGCCGGAAGCGCGGCTCGGGCCATGACTCGTGCACCTCCTTAAGCATGGCCAGGTCGAACGGCCAGTGCTTCCACTCGCCTTCGCTGACCTCATCCACAAAGTCCAAAAAGGACGGGTCGCCAATATGGTACAGGGCGTTCCCGTTGATGTGCGCCCGGATCGCGCGCCCGATGAGCGCGCAGCCGCCACCTTCCTGCGGGATGCAGTCCCCCCGGTAGCTGCTGCCCTGCAAGCGGAGGGGGAACGAGGTTCCGCGTTGGCCGGATAAAGCTGGGGTCTCCAGCCATTGTCTCAGCCTCTACTGTCTGGTCCAAGTTACATGCTTGCAGCTCTCGTTCCAGCCAGATAGTGTACCATGTCAGTACGGTCAATGCGACATGGTCGAATGGGATCTTTCATTGGTTCAAAGGGCAACTGAGCTCTCACTCAAGTCAGTTGACGTGGAGACTGTCTCAAATCATTTGTTCGGATTGACTCAAGGGGGGTCGGCTGGAGTTTGGAACGATGATCTTGGTAGGCCGCTATGATGCTTGAATCTTTTGAGCTGCCCCTGCAACTCTCTTTCGACCACCCAATGATCAATTTTGCCAGTTGGATCGCTGTAGCCGCACGAGAGGTCCTCCCGAGAATCACAAAAGAGGCTTACCTGAATCCAGTAAGGGCCAGATCGCCCCTTGGCCAACAGGTGCTCCAGCCAGTCGTTACGCTGAGGGATGTTGTCGGGCTCCATCCAGAAGAGGTGGCTGACGCCCGAGTTGGCCCACTCCTCCCCAGGCACGATCTTGAGCATCATGGTGTAGAACAGCTGGTTTGGTCCCCGCACCCACAGGTGGTTCTCCCTCTTCTTGTCATATGTATTGTCCACCCCCTACAAGAAAATCGGACGGGCATGGTATTGGGCCCCCTCACAGAGGATTTGAGATGCACATGTTCCAGGATGAGGCATGGGTGCCACATCAGCATGATAAGAGGTATGAAGGAGTGAACATCGATCACTTGCCTTTCTGCTGCAGGCTTGATAACGCGTTTGCCACTCTGAAATAGCAAAGCTGCGAATCTCGCATTCCAGAGCTCTTGTCTTGAAAAATGGATTACTGACAAAGTTGATGGCTTCGCTAGTGCCTTGTACGTGTTCCAACTGAGCTATCTCCCTGACAGAGCTACCCTCTGCAGCTGCACCTTTGCAGGGGATGTGTCTCAAAAGCAACCCAAGGCGCAATGAAGTAATGAAGCTCACCGTAAGCGCTGCTGATGCGTAAGACACCTCTTTGAAGCACTTTTTGATACTGGCCAAGCCATTGATTGTGTTCTTCAAGGTGCCTTCCGATTCGCCTAGCTCCCCGTCTGTATAAAGCATCAGGTGTGCTAGCGACTTGGTCGTGTCAGACGAGCACGGAGTGACGGTCTCCCATCTTTCTAAGGCCGTGATTGTTTTTTGTAGCTGGTTGCCTGCAAGAGAAAACAGCTGATCGAGATCAGAAACCCACTCGAACTTGCCAGACAGAAATCAAGCTGCTCCATGGTTGTATGCCTTTTTAGGCTCTGAACATCATCTTGGCAGCTACTGCACCGGCTTGCATTGGGCGAGCAACCAGCTCCCTTTCACAAACGTATTCATTCACAGAACCTCTGTTACTTTGTTCACGTTGAGAATGAGCGCACACAGCGCGCAGCCACCGGATCCTTGCAGCCATCTAGAAGGAGCACCACACCTACCTGCAAAGACCATCACGACGAGGATCTTGCCCGTGTCTCCAAACTCTGATAGGTCGGCCCTATCTAGCGCTGGCTTGCAGGGCAGCGCCACCTGGAGCGCCGCAGTGCTGATCAGGACCACGGCAAGCAGGGTGATCATGCCCACCCTGCCGGCCAGGCTCCGAGGGAACCCCGCGATGTTCCGCACAACGTTCGACATGACTCGGGGTCGGGGACGGGACTTGGGGCCAAGCACGCCGCGGCGCTGCATTCAAAGTTACGCTACCTCGCGGAGAGGTGGTGCGTGGGTGCACATTGACGCTTTTGGATTTGCGAAGTGGCCGTGCAATGTAGCGTACTAATTTGCGGACTGGGGCACTGCGAGGGAGTGACTCTCGGGCATCTGACCGGCAAGCAAGTTTTTGTCAAGAGCCAGGCACTAAATGTGCTGGATTCCGCAGATTCTATGCAAGATGGAAAGCAATCCGAAAGGATGAGCTCAACGCCAGCAGAACGTCAACTGAACGGATCAAAGGAACGTGTGAAAGATGGCCTCAAAGGTTCATGGGACTACCTTAATCAACGGTTTGATCTCAGATGGCGTAATAAAGTGCTTGCCCAGACGATAGAAAACTGGAAAGCTTCATACTTTCAGAAGAAACAGCGCCCTCGATGCTAAGATTCAGCTGCGCAGCGCTTCACATTGATTCATCTTGCAATGCAAGGTGGCCAGCTCAGGAGGTGAGGCCAAAACTGAATCAGGTTAACATTTAATACTGTTAATCCTGTGCCAAAGCCCCGGCCAGGACCAACGTGGACCAAGGCCCGCCCAGCCACGCCCAGCTAGACACTTGAATGAGGGTTCAATGCGCCCGGTAGTGCACGGCCGGCGTGTGTGCAACATTTCGTCTGCCCCTGGGTTAGCAGGGCAGTTAGGGTTTCCTGTCCTCAGCTAGGAGTGCAGAAATTGTGGCGGGTAAACTTTGAAAGGACTCAAAGAGAGATGATTGTCGCGAGTTCTTCATGACTTTTCAACTCATGCAGTGACAAAACTTCAAGCAAGCGTGCATGACACTGACAGCACAGCGCCTGTTGTGCTTCTGCCGGGGCCGGAGCTGAGGAGTCCTGGCTGGAGAAGGTTGTGCTCGCCACAGCTAACCCGTTCTTGGACAAAAGTGGGACGGGTCACTTACCACAAGGGTTTCTAGGTTTTGGTGGCCATGACTCCAGCAATCGGTGCTCAAGTCGGCAGCCGAAGCAATCCTGAAGACCGTGAGAGAAGATTATCCTTGGTAAGGATGGTCATCTTGCCTGGATTTTGTGGTTTGTAGCTGACGGTTTGAGAGGTGATGTCTAACGGTCCTGCCGCTCTGCAGAGATGCCGTTGCAGTTCCACCTTCCTCCTAAATGACTCTAAAATTTCTGTCATTGGACTTTCAAGAAGAAATGCTGGTGGCGTCGTTCAATCAGCAGTTGTTGAGGCAGGCTGCACAGAGCTTTTCGTTGCAAACTGCTTTTCGACATGAGTGCTCAATGCTGCTACTTGGTTCTTTCAATTGATGCAGAGACTCCACACGGAAGACATCGTTTGCGATCCAGAAAACCCGAGCGTGATCGGAGTCGTCACGCGAGTCCATAACGACGAAGAGTTTGAGGAGGACGAGGACGAATACGAGGAGGATGACGCGCCGCTCGAGCCCGGCCAGGTGGAGGTCTGCTGGATCGGACAGCCAGAGAGTGCCTCAGACAGCAACCATGAGGAACCTGATAACCAAGAGATTGTGGACAGCAGCAAGCTCACGCTGGTCGACAGGTCTCTCATGCACGGAGATATTGTTGGCGTGTCGGCAAACCCCCTGGGCCAGTCAGGCACCGTAGTGGACGTTGACTTGTCGGTAGACCTCAAGCTCTCAAACGGCACGCTAATCCAAGATGTCTCGGCCAAGCGGCTGGGCCAGATTCGCAAGTTCAGCGTCGGCTGCTATGTCATGTACCAGCAGTGGCTTGGGAAGATTGAGGAGGTGCTGGACGACCTCGTCATCTGCTTTGAAGACGGGGGCGTGTGCGAAGTTAAGGACGTGGCATACCCGGTGGTGGTCCCAGTGGCCCTCTCAGCAGCCGATGATGAGAACATGTGCCCGTACTGGCCCGGCCAGGTGAGGGCATGCATCTCGATGCATGGCGTTCGACCTGCCTGCAGTCTCATGGCTGCTCATTACTTGCTTGCCTCTGTTAAGACACTACGTCAGATCACGATATGTTTATTTTGGATCTCGTGACCTTGTTGAGCAAGTTTTTGCTTGCAGACTTAGCCAGGCGTTTGTCGTGCATGTCCCCAGCCTTGATGATGAGCAGTCGATGCCTGCAGGTTGTTCGCGCCTACAACCCAGGTTCCACCTTTCGAACGGCAAAGTGGTTGCAGGGCAGTTGGAGTCCAAACAAGCAAACGGGAACTGTGAAAGAAGTCAAGCCCGGGTCTATCACCATAACCTGGCGCACCTGTGTCAAGGTATGCCTTGCTTTCATGATCTTCTTCCTGAAAGTCATCTGGGAAACCTCTATTGCAATGGAACAAGCAAGTGCCTGCAAACCTGCAGATTGGAGCAAGTCCGATGTTTATAAGCCTGAGGGCCAATCAACAAATGGATGCATCTCCCACTGGTTATCAATTGGCTTACTCGTCCTTGATGCATCACCCTGACTTCTTCTGACTCACTTCGGCAACTGCAGATGCCAAGTGGCAACGGCGACCTGTTGAACCCGCCCACGGACGTCATTGCGGGGTCTGCCCTTACGCCTCTGACCTACTTCGCTTACACGCACTTCCAGCTCGGGGACAGGTGCCTTGTGCCCCAAGGTGAGCAGTGCACCACTCAAGAGTCCCTGCCGAAACAAGGGTGGAGTTTATATTCAATCTAATCTGCGTGGGATTTCGTCTGGTGTACGGAGGGCTGTAAGGGCCTTGCTGACGACGATTTGTTGTTTCTAGCAGTAGCGTTCATAGATTCCTGGTGAGCGTGAACGCATTTGAAGGGACCGTCAAGCTGTTCGTTGCGTCGCCCGGTGGCACTGCTGCAAGCTCTATCACTTTCAAGTCAAACGCGACTGATGTTCTTTCTCTCCTTTCCAGATCTCCTTGCGGAGGGGGCCGAGGCGTCCCCTGCAGACGGCCCTGCTGACGAGTCTGAAGGGGCAGGTAAGGCGCCGGACACTGCCTCTCCCGCGTCTAGTTCCCCACCCTCCGGGGCTGCCTCTTCCTCTGGCACTCCGGGCGCTGGTCCCGGCCAGGAAACTGATCACGGCCCGGCTGCTGAGGGAAAGGGGCGCAAGCGTGCGCAGAAGCGGGCACAGCAGCGCGAGCGGCGACGAGCCAAGAACCAGAAGGGGCCCGCGGCCAAGGAGAAGGTGAAGCTGCAGGCGGCGGCCGTGATTGTGAACACGAGGACGACGGTGGCGGTGCTGTGGCAGGACGGGAGCAAGGCGGAGGGGCTCAGGGGGGCGGACCTGTTCCCAGTGGAGGACCTGGGTGAGCAGTGGGTACCATCTTGAGGTTCGGCCTACTGATGACGTGGTAGTTGACGTTGTTTCTCTGTTGTGCTCGCTTGTTGAGGCTGGAGATTGTGACCTAGTCAGAAGAAGCAATTGTGCAATGTCGACCTCAGAGGAACTTGTTGCCAGAAGTGGCGTTCAAATTGTTGGCACAAGGCTTTGAGATGCCCAACGTATCCGTTCAGTTGTTGCTGATTTGCGAAATGCAAGGCGCTGAACCGGCTGCTTCTTCACTTTCTCCTTAACGCTACTTTCTCTGGTACAGGAGACTACGATTTCTGGCCCGAGGAGTACGTGGTTGAGCGCGAGCCGAGCGAGGAGGGCAAGGAGCGGCAGTGCCTGGTGAAGGCGGTGAACGCCAAGGAGCGGACCGCGGTCGTCAAGTGGCTGGAGGGCGAACTCGAGTATGAGCAGCCCCTGCGCTTCGGGCCCGAGGAAGTGGTCAGCGTGTATGAGCTGGCAGAGCATCCCGACTACGACTACAGGTGAGGGCAAGCACTGCTCACGATCTGCCCAGCACGAGTTTAGCTTGGTCAGAGTGTTTGCTTTACTTACAACGTTTGTTGACAGACTGATCACTTCCAGACATTGCAGCGAAGCCTAGGCAACGTGGTTGCAAGGTGTCGTCCTGCCTCTTTCAGACTTAGACGCTTTAGCCAGCGATCGACTTCATGCGCTTGTCATAGGTTTCGGAAACTCCTGCCTTCTCTTTATGAAGCTTCTAGAGAACTCGTCAACGAGTAAGGCCAGGGTTCCTGCCGACCTTTTGTGCACACGATGACACGGCAAGCTTTCAGTTCGCCAACTCGGAACGCTTTGTTGCGGCCGCAGGTTGGGCGACGTGGTCACGCGCTTGCCCGGCGCCACGCGCGGCACCATCCTCAACCCCAGCGACGAAATCCCTCCCACTTCCGACACCAGCTCGAGCCCCGCCGCGCCACAGCTGGAGTACGTCGGCGAAATCGTAGCGCTCCGAGACGGCCTCATCACGGTCGCGTGGGCGGACGGCGTGGTGTCGCGGGTCGGGCCGCAGAACGTTCTGGTGGCCAGCAGCGAGGACGACGGGGACGAGGAAGTGGAGGACGAGAGCTTCTACGGCTCCGACGAGGAGGATGCCGAGAGCTGGGAGACGCTCTCGGGGGACGGCAGCGAGCAGGAGGGGCCGCCACCGGAGGACCCGGCCAACGAGGTGGGCTGCTGGAATAGGCTTCGGTAGCACGCGTCGCTGGGTCTTGAAAATCCCTTTGCGCAAGGCACAAATGAGCGTTTCTTCAGCCATGGCAATAGGGTTTCTTTGTCTCGAGCGGTGAGCTCTAAGATTTCCTTTTCCGCTGCCTGCTTGGTGAAGCTATCTCCAGCAAGCTAGATCGAGGATTCACATAGCTGCTCTCATTTTGCCCCCTCGTCATTGTTAGCGGCAAGCATACGTCACTCGGTTCCCCTATCGCAGCAGCACGGGCCACACCCCTTCACACGATCTTTGCTCTGCAGGTGGTCCAGCGCTGGCAGCAGGCTGAGGCGACTTTCGCCGCGCTCGATGGCAGCGCTCCTCGTAGCATGGGCACGTCTCGTTTCGGAGAAGAGGCGCTGTGGACCGCTGACGACTTCCCGGCCCTCCCTGCCGCCAATCTGAACGGCTTGGCCGGACCCTCCGGCCAGCCACCAAACGTCGAAGCGATTCGGCCAGGGATCGGGTCCCGGTACGAGCCGCCGCCGAACCCCTTGAGCGCATCGCCGGGCGCTCTTGGGCTGCCGGGAGCGGGGCTGCGCTTTTTGGGCCGGGTGGCGCGTGGGTGGCTCATGTATGGGGCGGAGGGGGTGAGTGTGTCGCAAGGGGCCCCGAGCCCGGATGCTGCCGGTACGGGGGCTGGAGGAGAAACGGCCGCAGAAGCAGAGAAGACGGAGGATGCTAATGCGGGGAGGGAAAACGAGGGGGGAGCGGCGGAGGCACGCAAAAGTGGGGCGGTGGAATTGGGAGCAGTGGCGTCAGATGAGGCGCCAGAGCCGTGCCTGGACGCTCCTCCGCTGAGCAGTGCACCAAGAATGGAAGTTGAAGCTCTGGCCACTTTGTCAGGTAGCGAGGCGTCAGTGCCCGTGGAACCCTCTGTCGATTCTGCTGCGACTGCAACAGCTGGGCCTGATTACCAGGGCGGGATCGAGATGAGCTGGCCGCTGACGAGGCCGACTCAGAGGACGGACGAGACGTCAGTGAGCGCACCTGGCGTGCCCGATCCGCGGTTGACCGAGAAGCAGGCGGCCGCGGTGCAGGCGGCGGGGGAGAAGCTGCGCGGGCTGAAGCACTTCGAGCTGCTGCCAACAGCGCCCGAGGACCACAAGTTCCTGGACCAAACGGGGCAGGTGCAAATCCTGCGCGGCGACGTTTTCGTTGCTCTTCAGCAGACTGAGACAAGGTTTACCTGTCAAACGGCATGGAAACGGTGGTTTCTGGCCCAGATCTTTCTTAGAGCCGCCTGAATATATGTACCCTAGCCGCCCAGTTCGCAGTGAAGAAAGAGCGGCGGTTCTCCGTCGCCAATATCTTTGCTTCAGATGGTCGAACTTTCCCATGTGTATTTAGATAGAGCTTTCGGCGCTACAACACGGATATTACAGTTGCTCTCATGGATCACCACTCTCTTCTTGGAGTACGCAGGTTCCTAGCCTCACTTTGAGCTTCCGACCTCTTTTCACGCCGCCCAAAACCCCCCTCACTCACTGCGTGATTCTCATCCCGCCGCCCCTCCTGCAGGCGACCAACCCGCGGCGGTGGGCCAAGCGCATTCAGACGGAGTGGGCCGCCCTTGAAGCGAGTCTCCCCGACAGCATCTACCTCCAAGTCTACGAGGGCCGCATGGATCTGCTGCGCGCCGTGATCGTCGGAGCCGCGGGGACGCCGTACCACGACAACCTCTTCTTCTTCGACTTCCACTTCCCGCCCGAGTACCCCAACGCGCCGCCGCTCGCGCACTACCACTCGGGCGGCCTGCGCGTGAACCCCAACCTGTACGAGTCGGGCAAAGTGTGCCTCAGCCTGCTCAACACCTGGAACGGCAAGGGGACCGAGCTTTGGGACGCCACGTCGTCCATGCTGCAGGTACGCAGCCGCCGCTCTCAGTGCACGTGTGGAGAATGCCGTCTTTGGAGGTCGTGCTCTGCTCTTCCTGTCGCGAACGAGACAGGCACGGTGAAGATTTAGCACCTGCCTATTTTTGAGAACGATGGGATCTGAAGAGGTTGCCTGCCGAAAGGCAAAGATGCCCGTTTCTATCCTGCTAAGCCGATGTTCAAAGTGGGCCAGGAATGCCAGGAACGCAAGGGCGAAAGGTTTGCAAGCTTCGCAACGGCTTCCTAAAGGTTGTCCGCTTCTGTGACTCCCGCTTCTTACAGTGCCCTCTTCTTCGTCGTAAAAAAGCGGTCTCAGAGGTCCGTCCCGCCTTTCTCGCCTGCTTTGCTCTCTGTAGTCTTCTCGGATCCGCGGTACATTCCTCCACGTGCTGACGTGGCCGCGTGTGGCTGCAGGTGCTCATCTCGCTGCAGGGCCTCGTGCTGGTGCCCAAGCCGTACTTCAACGAGGCCGGCTACGAGAAGCAGCAGGGCACCATCGAGGGCGAGAAGAACTCGCTGGTGTACAACGAGAGCGCGTACCTGCTCGTCTGCAAGTCCATGCAGTACCTCATCCGGCGGCCGCCGCAGGTGAGACTACTTGTACCTTGATTTTGTTTCAAAACGCTCTACAGGTGGCAAGTGAAGTCGAGAGCTTGAACCAAAGGCTAGAGCGGGTTCTGGACGCTTGTCGCTCTCGTGGAACTTAGTTTCCCTTTTCTAATAGAAGCGGTTTGAAAGTCGAGCTTACACGTGACATTGCAGCACATTCATAGTTGCTAGGCAAGTAAGCCCGCAGCATTGCAGCAGTTGTGCTTGCCCAAAGAACTTCGTTGATCAAGAGTTTTGAAATCAATGTCAAAGACAGCACATGATCTGCGTACGAACGTATTGCTCATTCTGGTGCAGTATTTCGAGGAGCTGGTCCAGTGCTTCTACCGGCGCCGCGCCCCCGCCCTGTTGGGTGCTTTGGCAGCCTACCTGAAGGGCAAGCGGGTGGGCAGTCTGCCGGAGTGGAAAGAGGACGCCGGTTCTGCGCCGCAAACAGCGAGCACTTCCGAGAGTGAGGGAACCACTGCGGGGACGGTTTCTTACGAGGAGTCTGCAGATCCAGAGGAGCAAATACAGAGGAGCTTAGGCGACGGGGGCTGTTCGGTCGGTTTCAGGATAGTTCTGGGCAAGATGGCGCCCAAGTTGCAAACCCAATTGAGTGAACTGCTGGAGAAATCTTCAGATTCTTAGTTTGTGTCTGCTCTGTACATTGAGTCGTTTGTAATCACACATTTGGGAATCGTAAGCAGTAGATGTACAGCAGGACTGCCCTTGTACTCAATTTTTTTCACATCAGCGCTCCCAGCCCCATTTGCAAGGCGACAGCCAACAGCCAAGCTGTTCGGCGCAACTGAGAAGGCCAACTGATTACATTTTGGGATAGTCACGTAGGTTGACTGGCAAAGTCGCGCGCATGCTTATGGTCCGCGAGTCACTTGTCATGCACAGGGCGCCATCCGATCAATCTGATGTCACTGTACAAAAAATGAGCTACCAAGTATACCGCAAGACAATCATTTGCAAAATAATTGTTGAGTGCCTCGACAATCTTGGTTGGTGGATATGTGATGGACGTCGAATTTACGAAGAACGAGTGGTACATGTGCTGGCGGGATCGCGTTTCGCTGACCGTATTAGCTCGGCTTGATCCATAACGCGGCGCGCCGCGACGCACACCGCTGAAATAGGGCCGCGGTATCATCATGAAGAGCCATGCCATGATGACATATGGTGGCCCGGCATGCTATAGTATTGCATGGGGGCCGCCCGCAGTGACTGAGCTAGATATCACTCATTCCAGCATGGTCGTATATCGGTATATGTCAATTGGCATGCGCCACGACGCATTAAACATGTCAGAAAAGCTAGCTAGACGCGGTAGAGCTTCTGAGCTATATTGAACATGTTAGTATATATGCGTCCGACCCTGTCGGGTGTGTATGACCACATGTGCGCAGCTGCGACCAGTATTTGGATCCTGGCCCGCATCAACCATCACATTTATTAGAGCTCGAGTCTGGGGAGACTTCATGCTGTCAGCCCATTGGTCCTGTAAGCGCATAACATCTGGAGTCATGGCAACCGTGGACAACAGTGACTGATTTGGATATGTTGCAGTTTTCGACTTCCACATTACGTACCGCAATATGGTGGATCAACACTGTACTATCCAGGTTGCAGTATATATGCTCTCTCACTGGTGATTGTGAGTGAAGACAGCCGTTGTTCCCGTATTCTACTCGTCACACGCGACAGAAGCTGCACATAATGACCTTCGGGTGATCCTTACCGCCGTACTGGCTCCTTCCTCATGCCGGACTGGGCACTGACATCGTCGACACCTTGCAGGTCCCTAAGCACGTCCCGTAGAGCCTGCAGACGTTACCACTTTGTAAGCCGCTTCATTCGTCACTACGCGTCTGGCAAAAGGCAATAGAAAACAAAAATGGACACAAAGAAACGAGTTGGGCCGGACTAAAGGATGCCACTTGGTTTCCCATGATGACTTTGGCATGACGGACCACGCTGTAGGGTCCTCAACATCGGTCTTGGCAAGGGTCACTCCAAAGAGAGTTCCGCAGCGCCCTTCTCTACTCACCTGGGCAGCAAATGCTTCCTTGCCGTCAAGCAACGCGCCCATCGCAGCGTTTCGGTCCTCAAAGACGGAGTAGAACTGCTCAAAGAAGGCAGCCGTCGACTCAACCTGGAGCGGGTCATCGGCGGCTGCTGCTTCTCTCGGTTCCAATTTGTCAAAGTCGTCGAAGCGACTCGTCAGCAGTTCCGCAGCGACGGGCGATAGGCCGTACAAGATGAGCCGTTCCAAGGCCCGCGGAAAAGCGGTCTGCAGCACACAAAGGTTAAGATGAAGACGTCCGAACAGGCGCTGGGGGTTGCCTGACCCAATCAGGCAACGGTGTTGAGCGCGCAGGCAATGGTTGCGCCTTTCGATCCTTTAGAAGTCACGAAGACAGCGTGCGGCGAGGAACGTGTCCCCAGGGGCAAAGCCGAGGCTCGATAGACGTACGATCATAATTGCCAAGACACCGTCAGAAAGAGCCCCGACATAGGGTTCCACATACAAGTCGAAAAAAGATTGTTTCTCAGCCTGACGGATGAATGAGCACCGATTCGTCCAAGAGCCACTCTTTTTAGCGGAAAGATACGCCCCTGACGAAGCGATCAATCCTCACCGCCATGGCCAGAAGCACTCTCTGCAGCTTGCCCGCCTGGCTCGTCGCAAAGACGCCGGCCACCGTGTCCGTCTCTTGGGCCCCTTCTCCTTCTTCTTCCCCGCTTCCGTTTCCGCCTTCAACCCCCACTGCTCCCTCTCCTGATTGCCCGTCAGAGCGCTCGTCATCTGTTCCCGGACTTCGCAAGCTTCCGCAGTGTTGGCATCCCCCGGTCCCGGCTAAGTCAGTTCCGTTCCGGCGACTGTCCGTTCCGGTCCTGCTGCCGGTCCCCGCGTGCAGCACCAGCGCTTGCAGCAGTTGTGCTTCCTCCGTTGAAAGCGACTCGACCACTCGCCGCCTCTTCCGCGCGGCTGCGCTCATCGTCTCACTTGCAGTCTCGCCAGCTTGAGACTCCCCCTTCCCCCCGGTCTGATCGCTATTTCCAAGCCCTCTTGTTCCGGGAGGGACGCTAGACAGCTCTGTTTCTCCGTGGGCACCTAATCCTTCTTTCGCTGCAGCACTAGTCGGTTCAGTTGATGGAAGGCCCGGCAGGCCTGGCGTTGGTGGACTACTCAAATTGCTAGGGTCGAAGCGGTCGTCGCTTGCCACTTTCGCGGGACTGACGAAACTATCTAATGAAGCAGCTACTCGGCCTATCGCCTCGTTACTGGCTCCGCCCGCCTGTTGGGCCCCCGTCTCTGTTCCCTTCAGCAGTTCTCTCGATCCTCCGGGGTCACTAACCGGTTGATGCCTCTTCTTCCCTTCTGAAACAGGGTCGTTTTTGGCAGCAGCGGCCTTCTTGCCGCCCCTTTTCTTCCTCGCCTTAGCTGTCGTGGACGCAGTCACTGGAGAAGCTTCTTCCGGCTCTCGTGAAGCAGCTCCCGAAGCGGTAGTGCTTGGGAGCGTCATGTTTGCGCTTTCAGCAGGAAGGTGGGAGGCAGCGCTTTGAGACGGAGCTGGGGGGTTTGCCGGCACGAAGCTTGCTGTCCGGTAAGGAAGTACAGAGGCCAGCCGTCTCTTCTGCAGAACATGAGAGGATTACATGAGGGGAGGAGCTGTGGGCTTCCTACGAAGGGGTGGTTAGACGCCAAACGAAGCGGTCTCGATGCCCTTTGGTTGAGATGTTATGCGAAAGTCGGAAGCAGCCAATCCGGGGGTAAGCTAGCCGTTTTTGGTGCCACTCGTGCCTCGAGCCCTCCCTGTTCGGAAACCTTTCTTGGACGACCTGCTGATGTCTCAAGTTGCTGACGCTATCACGTGGACGTTCGAGAATGAGGCACTAGACCTTAGCGTGGAGACGTCTCCCCTCCGCAGGATGCATCGGCAACTGCAGATTCTTGAGAGACGTAAGTCTTCCCGCCGCTGCTTAATGCAATTTAGGGTCATTTTATGATTTGAATCCGGCACTTGCCCCATTATATTAAGGCGTAGCTGTCCCCGGAAACGAACCTTCGCGGAGGCCTGGAACGAGGTAACCCTTAAACTGACCTTTTCCGTGAAGAGCAGGCTGGCGATGGCTTGGCGCGCATAGTAGGCGTCCATGTGGGTGCCCAGCATGGCAGAGAAGGCGGACTGCCACCAGATGTTCACAGCAATCGTGGTGCCGCCGCTGTCGACCTGGTGCCACCTGGCAGACAAGGACGGGGGACACGTGTCATGATTCGCATCCTGGAAGGACAGAGGTGGAGTACCCCAAAGAGTGGATTGCGACTTTCGGAGGTTGCTTCATTTCTCTGGAGAAACAAGACGGTGGAAACAAGGCCTCAAAGTCTTGAAGGCTCCCTGACACTCGGGACGCAAGCTGTTGGAATGTCGACTCTGCAGCTGAGGCCCGAGTTAGCAGGACACCGTCGTCGAGAGTGGACGTACAAACTACAGAGTGAAGTTTTCGATGAAAACGGAAGAGATGGAGCGGAGTCGAGGATTAAGGGCAGAGTCGAGGCTAAGCCATTCGCCTCCATTAAAGCAGGACGCCTTCAGGTTATCATTCAAAGGCAAAGGGACGTCATGGAAGCAAGTGCCAGCACCTCCCTTACCATCCCTCGGGGATGAAGAGCGCGTCCCCCGGCCCCACTCGCACCGTTCTGCAGCTCTGGAGGACGTCCCGGTAGTTGGGGTACTGGGCATGGTCGGGGGCCGCAAAGTTGACTGCACTGCATGAGTACAATTATGGTTGAAATGAGTCGCTTAACAGAAAGGGCGAACGCGTGCTAAAAGACACTCTTGAATTTTGGAACTCTTCCAAAGTCTAACGTAAGCAGATGATACGAACAGCTAGGAATTCAATTGCGTGTGACAAAGCTCCAATATCTGTGGTCACATGGTCCTTTTGCGTCGACATAACCGATGTCGTGCCAATAGCCGACAAGCTTCTGTCTGCTCATGCGAAACCCGGAAAAAGTGTTGGTCAAAACTGCTTGACCACTCCCGCTCTCGCATTGATGTAGCAAAGTGTCTCGCATTTCAATGAGGCTCGTTTGAGGGATAATGTCGGGAACGCAGGTTGGAACTCGCTTTCTAAAAACATTCATGAGACACGGAATCAGGTGCATTAGCTGGTCCTACCTATGGTTGAACGCCTCGCCATGCAAGGCCATCGGATACAACCCCGGCGTAGCCCGCGGGTCCCAAAGCGACACTGTACGACACAGTGACACAGTCAGAACTTTGCAGCTTCATCGTAGAGAGGCGGGTCCAGAGCTCCTTCTCGGACGCACTTGTATTGCTGGCAACGCTGCCTGCATGGGCTCTTGCCTTGTTTACCTTGCATTTCAAGCGCTTTGGCTAAGGGGATATTGGCGAGAGTATCGCTCCAGACACCAGCACGGGTTCAACCGCGTTTCAAAAACCGTGTTCTCGACGGTGATAAACAGAGGCCATCCAGTTCCATCGCACACCTCGATCCCAGCACGGCTCAAGACACATCTGCGAAGGTGTGGGTCGTCCACCTGTCTTCTCTCCTGCCACCACGCAGAGCAGATTCTGGTACGGGTCGTAGTGCGTGCTTGACTTGGAGCCGTTGACGCTGACCCACAGGTTGATGTTGGTGACCTTCTCATCGTCCAGGAACGAGGGCTGCGGAGACACGTCTTAGTAAGCTTCCTCTCGCGTCTGATCGATGCTCCCACCCTTCAAGGAGATGGCTTTTGAAGACGAGAGAGCAAACCTGAGTATAGCCAAGGGTACTGGTATCTCAAAAGTACAGCTCAACCAGGATGTATGAACGGCCGCTGATTGAACGCCGAGTCAAGAAGAAGACTTAAGGAACTTCACGTTTCTCATGCGGCTCAGAAAACTTTCTCTTGAGTAGCCCAGCCAGCAGATGATGCCCTCACCTACCATGCGGACGTCCTCGAGGAGGGGGGCCAACGGCTGCGGACGTTCTTGCTCCACGTCCAGAATTGGAGACTGCACGAAGCCAGCCGCTGTTGTAAACAACCCAATCAACCATGTCGAACAAAGCTTCTGAAAGCACACTTCTAGAAGGGCCAATAGTCTTCCGATGCTCGAGAAATAGAGAGGTCAAAGGAAGTCTGTAGCAACTGACAGGCAACAGTTGTGGAAATTGAGAAAGACACCATACTTGCGCAAGGTAAAGCTGCTCCCTCTCGCCATCCTCCGCTTGACTGGCGGCAGCTTGCGCCATCTGTAGGAAGTCCTTGAACGTAGCTCCAATCTGCCACAGAAGCGAAACAGACGAGTTCGAATCAACAGGAAGGCCCCAAAAACAATGTACGAACGTGACTCTGTGCTCGAGTGGTGCTTGCCCTCCAGTGCACATCAAAACCTTTTACCAACCGGCAAATTTGCAATACGTACTGCTAAACTTCCGACCTGATAACCTGCGAACTTCCGCTGGACCTCATGGGACAAGGAGGCGTAGTTCCTTACGGATCCCAAGTGGTTCTGACTCTTGGTTAACTTGACCATCCAAGTCGAATTTAGAGGTCAGCTTCAAGCAGCTTGAGTGAAGAGGAGTATGTTTCAAGGGGAATGCAGGGCTTTCAGAAGATTCGCCGTAGCTCCATGTTCTCCATCAACAGGTTGTGTCACCATCAGATCCTTACTGCAAACAAGTGGAAGCACTGGCTATGACCAAAGGCACATCCTGGTCCACGTTTCCCACCGGGTTGCTTACCAAGCGCTTGCTGCGCACATCCCCATAGAACGCCTCCCCTAGAGGTGCCACCATCACCTGCACGTCAGCCTCGCCAGCCAAATCCTGCAGGGCCAAAAACAGCACAAATTTCTCTCTCTGGCAACCTTACGAGACTTTCATGATTTAGAAACACCAAAGATGAGAGCTTATCACAGCACTTGATGTGGCCCTTTGTAACGTGGCCCAAAAGATGATCGATGGCGATCAACAGATTGATGATCGAAAACTTTGTTTCTCATTTCGAAGGCGTTGTGGCAAGACTCCACAGTGACATGCTACTGGCCAGCTGCCTTGAGAAGAGGGCGAGTCAGCTTGGTCAATTACCTCAAGCCTGCTGAAGCCACCAGCTGCAGGATCCCACTTGGCGATTGCTGGCCAGTGTGCCAGAGCTCCCCGGATGACCTGCGAGGTGGGAGGAAGGGGTCAAAGCTTGATCATTGATTGTTTCACATCCAGGAACTCACGAAGGCCGCTTGATAGATCTCCCAGTGCCGACTTCTCAACACGTGGGAGACCAAGGCTGCGGCTTAAGGGTGGGGCTTGGGTGGAGCGTCACCAAGGCTGCTCAACCTTTAAAACAGCAACCGCTTCTTGAGGCGTCCATCGATGAACTCAGATGTTCTCTTTCGGTTGGACTTTCGCCAGACTCATATCAGACCATGCAATTGAACCCCAACCTGTTTGTCCCCGAGCTTATGTGCATTTCCGCATCCGGTTCAAGTTTACTGACTCAAAATTGAAAGCCCTCCTCACCATGGGCTGACACAGGCTGATCTGCTCTCTCATTTGCTGTCTCAGGTCAGTAGTCTCAAGGTCCACCACCAATACAGCCTGGTCCATGACGGCCTAAACTTACTTCAGCCTGCACACAGCGTCTTTGGGTCATTTCCTTCTCCATCTATCTATACAGAGAGACTTAATACCACCATTCTCCGGCTTTGCCCAACCTCATTAGGAGTGCCTCAACATTTTTGGGGCTCATCAATTAACGAAAGCCTAAAAGGCCTGAACTCTTGATGACTGAAACACAACAACGGGATACAGAAGGTAAACCACAAATAGGGCTTCGCCGTGAGGGGGATGAATGTCAACGTCGATCAGGATATTACCAAAAACATTTTGGTAGAGATATTGTTGGAAGACTCCTAAATTTGGGAGGGAGCGCAAAATGCCATGAGAGAACAACAAAAATCTCATCATCTGTAAACCATTTGCTAGCAAGCTTCGATCAAAAAAAATTCCTTGTCGAATAAACGCCCAAAAAGCAACGCACCTTTAGGCGCACAGAACCAGCATATAGGCCTTCTTCTTGCCAGAAGACAGGCTGATACTGACAGGTATGGCGCGCTTGCAGTAGCTAGGCCCAGGAACACTCTCGCTCCGCTGTTGAACCAGCCTGCAACCAGCAGAAAGTGCTGGACTCTACTGCATGCTAGTCCTGGAAAAGTGCTGCGGGCACATTGTTTGGCAAACGCCTCGTCATTAAATTTCCGACAAATATCTCGGTCATACATTTAGAACATGAACGGCCGGAAATGGCAAGTACTTGAAACTGAGTTGCGCAGACGAAACTACTTTTGGCAGAACAAAAAAGGTTATATAGGAATTCTGACGGTCAGAGTGTTGGTCAAAGGAAGGCAGGACGAGCTGCACTTCAGCCTCTGAGTCTCTGTGGCTGGGGCGTCTCAGCGGAAGAGAGGGTGGCATCCTGGGCTGTCTTCATGGTGTTCAATTGACAAGTCGTTCCGGCTTTGCTGGTGGTACATTTCGATCTCAGTATCTGAGTGCAATCAGGTACCGAACAGACGCAGCTCCAAGCCCGCTCCAAGTAGAATATGGCAAGGTTCAATGCAAACGCGTGGTGCCCAGGAGAACCTGCTTCCAGTGCAAGTCAAAAGCTTCCGTTTGCCTGTCTGCCACCACCAGATGAAGCCAGTGGTGCTGCTTTGCTACAAGAGACAAGACAATTGATCGAGCGGATTGGCAATGCATTGGGCTGGTTGCGGAGACTTGGCCTGCCAAAGGTAAGTGTTCGTCCGCTGAATGGACTTTCAAGACTGCTAGTTGCGTATTGAGGGTCCGCTTGCATTTATGACTAAGAAAAAGAATGATGTCATCTGCTCGCACCTAATGGGGTACATGGTGTCAGGACAGATTCACATGCCGCCCTAGACAAGCTCTACAATCAAAGAGGAGATTACCATTTACTTAATTGCAACTTTCCTCGCCCCTAACGTAGTTCAGGACAGGCTCATCAAGGTAATTCAGCCACAACCGAAACTGTTGCGGTCCTTGCAACATGTTCAATGCTCAACTGGATTGAGTAAGTTTTATCTTCTTCTCATGTACTTCTTTGCGTTTTCTCTTGATGATTCCATCATGGTCGTTGCTTGTATACTGGGCTGAAAGTATGACATCTTAGAGCACTTGCATTCGTTTCAGCAAGAATGTCAGCAAACAGGAGGCATGAAATCTTCGTTCATTATCATCAGATGCTGTACACAAGTCAAAAAGGCAAACTCTCCAGTTCAAGGTCTACGTCGTGGGGCCAGCCTTAGCATTGAGCATATACTTTGTTGACTCTCCGCTTGCAGACATCATGGCGAAACAAGTGTCCCTATTCTCGTCCAAGACCGGAGTTTCTTGCCAAGGGCTTGAAGTACCCGCCAAAGAAACTGGAGTTTGAAAGCGAAGAGGAACGGCGGCAATTTATGCGGAAGGCAAGAGCACAAGGGAAATTTATGTTTGGATCGCCACCAACATACTCTTTTATGATTGCAAACTTGGCTTTCATTGCATTGATTGTCTGGCATGATCAAGGAACGATATAATACGTCGTTGATCAGCAGCGGTATAGGTAGTGAGCACTTGTCCTTCCTTGTGTTCGGGTACTACTAAGTGTTCATCGACATTGTACAGTTATACCGAGGTGACTGTTTGTAAAGTACCGCGCCGGCCTTGCATGCTTTGAGGGCAAGCTGCTGAACGTAGTCACAAGGCCACGGATATGTCCAAGCATTGCGCAGCTGCACAATTCGGACAGAGTTTCACAATTCAAGTCTCAGTAGTATTTTGCAGATCGAACGTAAGTTTTAGCAATTGCCATGATGGTGCCCTGATGGTACTACACATTTAGTCGCTTTCGGATTTCGACTGCGCTGAGCCTGCATATTCATGATTAGTATATAGTCCATTTGTGTCCTCAGACACAAAATATGATGCTGCAGAATGGCTCGACCATTGCGGCGGCGGGTCAAAGACTCAAAGCCTGGCCTTATATAGAGAATCCGCTTGTAAACAGATTATTGTTGGGTGCCAATCTCGGGTGGACATGTGAATTCTGAACATCAAGCGTATAAGCTGCAGCATGTGGCTGTAAGTCTTCATTGCAATTGAGAAAACGTGTGCTAGTCGACTTTGTCAGGCGGCCCAAAGCTTTACAGGAGCTCTAAGTTCGTGGCTAGCTTCAAGGATTTGGACATCGCAGAAGGACAGACCGTAGTGGCGAGGTGTCGCACAATGCGATCCACGGTGATGATTTGGTCATCTAAAACTGCGGGCGGGACTGCGGGATCGATGAGTGTACTCCTTTCTGATAGCCGCTTGCGGATTTAACAGATTGACTGATTCAGTGAGCGTAAGTGGCCTGCAGCATTGAGTTGTCTGTGTCCATTTATGTTTGACGAATGGCTGATGACTCCTAGTCGGCGGCCAAGCGTTACGTCAGCGCGTACTAAGGCTTGTTGCAACACGCCTTGACTGTTTAGAAGCGCTTGCCAATAATCATAGCCGCATTGGGATCTCTGGAGCACGGACGAAGTTTCAAGACCACGGTGACAATACTAGAGCAGACTTGCCCGAAACACGAGGAGGCTGCCGATTCCGAAGCTTCATTCCGCGAAAGCAGATTGTTGGCCGATTCAATGCTATGTACATCGGTCTGCAGTCAGCCAATCAAGAGCATAATACATCAACTTGCGACAGAAGTTTCAGCACACGGCCAGAAAACAAGTCGGCCAGTCGGCAAGCTGGCCAATGGCAACTTTGTACGTAGGATGAAGTTCGGGCCCCAGGCCCAGGGATCACCTTGCTCGAACGGAGACGATGATACCTGGCAATCTGGTGCACGAAATTTTGCATACGGATATCCTCTGCGTGCCCAGCTTTGTCCACGTGGCTCGTCTGACCTCGGTAGAGACTTTCGGCCATGCTCTTCAGTGCTGCACAGGAGTTTCAACCCGCATCGCAAAGCGCGGGTGCCCAGGTGGCAATCCTCCCGATCATGGAAACTCACTCGTGCAGAGGAGATGGCGCGAAGCGGGCACTAGGTACCGTTGTCCTAAAAGCATGCTTTCGACCATAGATTATTACATGATTGGGATACGTATACCGCAAGCTTGTTGCGCCTGGCACAAGAGGCGGCTAAAACATGAAGTTTGTCTAAGAGGACGGGTCATTTGCAACCAGCTATGTCTATTGCTGCTACTGTCTACATCTCTGGCCCAGTCTCCATCAGCACTGGCAGCAATTCCGATGCAATCGCTTCTTCTCTGTGACGCAAGCGACACCCGCGAAGCTGGCCGAGACAGGAACCAGGACGGTATCAAGTCCTCTTACTTTTTCTCCAGCAACTTTGACTCTGATCTGCAGGCGAGGCTAGCAGACTTTGCGCAGTTCCCGTTCTCCGCCGCATCTGCACTGCTGGCTGGACCACCAAGGAGGCAAGTGCTCTGTCTTGTCATTGCTGACAGCTTTAGTTGCACTTTTTGGTGCAAATTGCAGTACTCACTCAAAACATTCCACGGCCCATTGTTCAGCTCCTCCTTGCATCCTTCTGATTACAACCAAGGCTTTAGGTTTCTTACTTGATGGTGAGGGCACATTTGTTGTACAGTGCTGCTCTCTTCTGCTTTCATGAAGAAAATGAGGCGCATATGGATGCCTGATACGGCCTGATTCTTATCATTGGGCCGAACCATGTATGCAGTGGAAAGACTACCCTTCTCTTTCAGTACGCCCACAACCACCTGCTGGAAAATCCGCATGACACTGCGCTTGTCATAGCCAAACGGCAGCGACTGGAAGGAGCCCCACCACTTCTGCCGCAAGTGAGGCAACCACGTATTTACCAGATTCCATTCGGTGCGCCAAAGCATTGCGCCCGTTTTTCTGCGAGTGTCCAGATTGTTACAAAGAAGGGCACTGCTAAGTTCAAAAGATACTGAGCCCCAACATCCCTACAGTCCAGCCTCTCAAGAGAGGGCATGTGTCTAAACGTACACAACCTCGTTGATTCTATGGAAGTTAGAAGCATGCTCAATGATACTCTGTGGATCTTTCTTCTTCAGGGCGTAACCAAGACTTCCTTGCCGTACGAACGGCTTCATCTGCGGTGAGTGCAGGGCATGTTAAGCAATGCATGGGCTGAGTGGTTGCAGGCCCGCCTCCACGATGGTGCAAAACTCATGAATCTCCAATAATCAATCCCTGAAAGCAGAGCAGACATGTGCCCCCGGTGGCTTTTGCCCTGCCTTTCCATGACGCTGCTCTCCTGCTTAGGATGCTCTTCTCCTCCAATCATGCAATCTCGTGACGGAGCGGATTGTTCTCCCGGTCAGGTACCTGGACAGTGACCGCGAGCTGCGGAAGTTCTTTGCGTGCATCCATCTTCTGGAGAGTCTTCCAAGTCTGATCATAGTTGATGACTTTGCCGACTTCTTCTCCGAGAGGTGAGATACTTTCCTCTTTGCATTGAATCCTGGGTGGAGTCAGCCTGAGCTGAAACTGAACTTTTTGGGGCATTCCTTCGAATCTGAACATTGACATGCGAGGCAATCATCACATGCATAAGGTGACAGAGAATTTGATCCTTTGCACGAATTCATGCCAAACTTGCACGCGACAGATCGCTTTGCCTACTCTACAAGTTTGAAATCACAGTGATTGCCTTCTCCAGTCCTTCAGGAGGCACATTCCCCAAAATCCACCACCAGTTTGCTGATGAGAGATGCCCTGACAGCTCTCTTGGTCGATAACACAGGTCGAGCAATTGCAGATAGATGTGGCTCATACTGAGTCGATTCGTCCCTCACTCTGAATGTCCCTGCTCTGCAGTAGAGTCGGAGAGCATGGCATCCCCACAAAGAGCCGGGAGCAGGTCTTTGTCAAGACCCTCGCTCTCCTTCATGAGGCGGGTTGCTTCATCAGGTAAGTGCCACGAAAGACTCCCTTTGCACCGATTTGCGCAGTTCCTCTATCAGGATAATTCCCACCTTGGGAAGTTTCAAAAAGAAAGTTTGGAGGAGGGTCAGCATGAATCTCATCTTCGAAGTTTGGACTCAGTTCGGTGTGAAATGGGCTTGATCGATCGAGTGGACGCGGCAATCCCAGCAAGTTAGATTTACGAAAGATATTCCTAGCCGTTGCGGAACATGTCACTGTAATGTTAACAAGAGAGGCAAAGGGTTTGCCTGACAGGCAAGCAATCTGCCAGTTGAGTTTGTTGTGCATTCTGCCCGCTCAAATCATGTTCTTTTTAGCGTTGAGCCGCTTGCTGTGTCTCTTTCATGAGCCACCGCGTGCCTTCATGATCTCGATCCGGAAGTTTGGACCGTCATATCCACGTGGATCCTCCCTGGACACTGAAGGACCGACGGGATCTCCACCCGCACAGCCTGTTTCGTTGATTCCGTGCAGAATCAGGCGCGCTCTTGCTAGTAAACGCGCCATGTGTGACGTGCGTACAGGCAATCGAAGCAGAGACCGTGTACCATTCTTGTGTCCGATACCAACGTAGGAGAGATGCCCCGGAACTTGTACTTGTACCAACGGTGGATCCCACTGTCTGTCAAAATCAAAGGTATGCGGCTTTGAAGAGGAGAAGCTTTTCACAAGATCTGTGCACGCCACAGTCAGCCTCGTTCGTTTCTGAAAGAGCGCTCTCCAGTAGAATGTATCATTTTCTGTTTGGAACTTGCCTCTTCTTGCACAAGTGAAAGAGAGGTTCCGTTTTGGCAGCGACAGACGAACTTGCCCGTCTTGAACCCTTGTTGTGACATACAACGGTGAGCATCCCTTGCCTCTTCTTCCTCTTATCTTTTCAATGCTCCAGGATAAATTTTTACAGATGGCGTGGGCAACATGTTCACCGCGTCCGCATGTGATGCGGGGTCTGGGGTGACTTTGCGCGCCAGCTACTCCATCACTGCCGCTTCCTTGATCCTTGAGCACATCGACGGGAAGCAATCAAATGATCAAGAACAGGGTAGCAGCGCTTGGGCTGCAGACCCGACGCTGGGCCTTGCATCTTAGAGTCCATCACGCTGGAGACTTAGAGAACGCTGGTCACAATTAGTCAGCAATATCACAAGATCCGATGACTTCGAGCTAGAGACGTCCGGGTATTATTCGATGCCATTGGCGCCCAGTATTTGATAGCGCGGGCATGCTACTTGACGAGTTCGGAAGATTCCTGAATCGAACATCTACTTTTCTCTTGACCGTACTAGCAGGTATTCCTGTGTTTTAACGACCCAGGTTGTGCACGCACACGACCGCGCGTGCAATTGTTGATCAAACTTGTAACCACATGTTTAAACAGTCTTACAAAATCCTTGTAGCCGGGAACGTCGGATCAATACACTGACCACCGGCTTTTACGAGCACCTATATATGATGCAAATCCTGATGCCGACACAAATGAAGACCTGATCGCTATGCATTATATACTGCATCGCGACTCAGCATTCAAGAGCTCAGGCTTGATGTAGTTAACCTAGGCGGGTAAGGATACGTATGATGCACCGTCCGATCCTGACGATGCTGCATCAATGTCGGCCCGCTTGCCATGCACCTAGTCGTTGCAAGCATTGAACGGCCGCGGATGCGCGTGTTCCAACGCGCATGGCTGAGTCTCACACGAGTACACCCCATGGCGAAATATTGCAGGTGAACTGTTGTGCAATCCTCGTATAGCTTGGAAACGTCGGACCCAGGGCAGATTCAGATCACCGGCCAACGTCACGCCATGCCGCCCACATGCAGATATTGACTTGGCATGTTACTACAGGGCCAGGATGTTGCAGACTATGGGACCCATCACGGACTTGATCGTCTGCTCAATGGCACTTTCGACCCAGCTTCGCAGCGCCTTTCTAACTCGACAGCCCTTATCCTCTCCAACTGCAGCAGCCGACCTGCAAAAGAAGGACAAGCTCGTCACATCCCGCGGAGAATGAATGAGCGAGGTAGATTATGCCCGGTTATCATCCTTCTTCTCTGCCCGCTCTGAGGGTTCGTTACGAACAATGTTTCGAGCAACGCACTGCACCCAACAAAAGCATCCCCATCCTTTAGAGACGCCACCTTGCGGAGAGCACCGCACGAAACGCCAGAAGAACTTCGAATCCTTTTTAAGTCCCGAATTTTATCCAGTGATCAATCAATGACCACGCTGACAAGGCCGGAATAGTGACCTGAGCGTTGAGGACCCACAGCAATCAAGAAGGGTAAACATCCGTTGTCATACTTCAGGTGCCACGAGCGGCCCCGAGCGGCGCTCACCGACGTGGTCCTTGTGCTGCTCGCTCTCCTGCACCTGGCTGCGCAGCACGGCCACCAGCTTCGCCAGCTTGTCCCGCTCCACCTCCACCCGCCGCAGCTCCTGCGCCGTCTCCTCCCGGTCTGGACAGCCACCGGGAGGAAATAGAGCTCAGCACAACCACAGATCTGGCCTGTGCTTGGCGCATACATTCAAGGTCGAGGAAGTCACCGGAAGCATAGAGTGAGCTCGCAACGCGATCTGGTGCGAGAGGTTCATTGATGGTCGAAGCTTTCAGATCGACTGGAAAGGGTAGCTCAACTATAAGAGCGGTCGATGGAAATGTTATCATTACGTACGGGTCGCAGCGCGAGGCCACCTGACTTCCCGGGCTACAAGCGGAGCTGGAGCCAAGGCGTTTGCCACGGAACATGCGAACACTCAAAAGTTCCTTTCACAATCAAGAGGGAAAAAAGGAGAAGACCATACTTTTTTCTTGTCGGGAACCGTGCGCCACCTGGGGTTCAAGCCGCTGCCAACACAGAAGCACTTGCAATATCATAGCAAATGCCAGCCCCGGACTCTGAGAGACGAGGTACTTGCGGAACGCACCTGGCTTGCTGGCGGAGGCTAACTCCTGCAGGGCCTCAATGGCTTTCTCCTGCGCCTTGAGCTTCTTCTCCTGGAGATAATGTAAGTTGGACGTTCAAATCGCACCTAGCTTTGACAGACCGACCCCTGGAAATGCAACAAAGCTCAGGGTTTCAAGGTCAAAGATGTTGCCCAGCGGGCTCTGAGAGAGTCAATCTCGCCTATGCGAGAAAGATACGCGGGAGCCTCCCAAATGACACGAAGCTTTGTCCGTGCTCTCTTGCAAAGAGGGACCCTGGTACCGCCCATACCTGCTCTGAGTACTTGTACTTGAGCTCGCTGTACTGCGCCGCCAGCCGCTGCTCATCCCCGGCCGTCGAGGTGCGCTCCGACGGGACGTTTAAAGAAGAGCGTCGAGCAGTCTGCAGGAACCAACAAAAAGCGTCTCGTTGCCGAAGCAGATTGTCTGAGTTTACCAGCGACGGAGGGAAGCGGCTAATTTAGCATGAGGTAGTTGCAGAATCAAGCAGCAAACGGCTGCGAAAAGTCAACGCAGTGTAGGTTTGTCAGAGTTCAGACGAACGAGCCCGCTTTGGCCGCTGTGCTTTGGTACAAGACAAGCTCCTCACGTTTTGGCAGGCCCAACGAGTAGGACAAGGAGGCGGCAAGGAAACCAAATGCATGAAGCCTCAACCGACAGCAGATCCATTTAACGTAGAAGCAGACCGAAACGGAATGCTACAGAACCATGCTGAAGTCACACCTTTTTCAGGCTCGCGTTTTCTGCCCGCAGCGCGGATACGAGGCGGTCGTCGTTGGCCGTCTTGTTGAGCACCACCGCCAGCTTGTCCTTCAGACCGCGCACCTGGGACCGGGAGAAATGGGCGATGCTGACGTCGATGCAAACAACGAGAGCTTTTAAGTTGAGAGTTACCTTTTTGAGAGTGGCGGCTCGAGAATTAGAGGGTTTCGAGAACACAGAGTAGCAGATGTCCTCGTTTTCCGCAGAGATCGTAGAATTGCGTCGGAAAAAGAAAGGTCGAAAGTCACCGCTGTGTCGCTTCGAGCTTTATCTAAAACGGCGCTCCTGGCAGCCAACCGCCTCCTCGCAGCCCCTGGCGCGTGGAAAGCCTGACATTACGGTACTTTAAGCTCCGTCCGCAAAAGATGCTTTAAATTCGTCATGCACCACAAGAAAGTAACAATTTATTTCCGATCGTTTCGCACAAACTCTCGAGCAAGCGGGACGGATCGAGGGACTCCTCGAATACAAATCCTGCGACTTGCTTCGCCCTCGTGAGGCTGCTCCTTGCTTCCTCTAGCCCACGTACTTTCGATCTTGGATTGTCTTTCTCTGTTCCCTCAAGCGCGATGACAGGAAGGAAAAATGCTGCCAGTGCCCCGTCAGTGTAACTTGTCCGAAGGACAATCTTTTCTTGCTTCGACACTCAAAGGACGCTTATTACAAGCGAAAAGCTAAGCTCAACATTAAAGAACGTTGCGAGCCGCACAGGTAGCTGTCAGCTTTCCATAGCCGCCCTCACCTCCCCCTCCAGCGTGCTCCTACGCGACACCGCCGCGTCGTGCTTCAGCTTGAGCCGACTCAGCTCTTCCCGCGCCTGCGCCAGCTCCGCCCCCACGTGCTCACTCTCGCGCCGCCGCTTTTCTTCCAGCGCCTCCAGCGTCTCGCGGTGCTGCTCGAACAGGCTGCTCGGACGTCCGCTAGTACCTGTCACGCTGTCCGAATCGGCGCCCGGCTGCTGCGCCAGCTTCGAGCGCAGCTCGCGGACTTTGTCCTGCGGCGAGGAGAAGAGGGTAAAGTTTGATTGGGGATCCGCCATTGCCATTTGCGCTTCGACGCCACAGTTCGGAGTGCGAGACTGATCTCGATTGGCGGGAAGAGAAGGAGGAAGATTATAGTTAGACAAGGTTGATAGCCTCGTCCGAAACATGTTGATGATCTCGTTCTGCCGACTGCAGAGAGGGCGAGTCCTGATGTCGAAGATTGAGAGTCGAGGAGTTCGAGAGGCCAGGAGTAATCAAACCGAGAAAGAACTTTTCTCACAGCACGGTGGCGTGACATCGAGACCAGTGTCCTACAATGGGTGGAACCCGTCGATCTTACTGGAAAGCGTGGACCCTTTTCAATTTGTGCAGACTGCGGCTGTCTTGTAGATGGTTGTCGTTCAGAAGGGCTGATATCAGTCGTACTATTTGGGAGGCCAACACTGTTGTCGATCAGTTGCAGAAGCCAGAAGCGAAAGTTTAGACCGTTTTCTGAAACGCCTTGAGACCTTCATCGAAGCGTAATGAGTGCGGCAATGTAAGCTAAATCCAACAGCTTGGTCGCACACTTACACGTGCTACCGAAGGCCGTGTGAAAAATTCGCCCCGCCCGAATGAGACGGCTGTCTGCGTTGCAAAACGGGCTGAGGTACTATTTCGAATGGGAACACGCTTGTTCCTACTTGTCCTACTTGAAGACAATCCAACATAAGCTTAGTGAACGTTAAAACGCCACTGAGAAAGGCACAACTCCACACGAGCGGTTCGTCATTCGCTTGTAGGTCCCTGCTGCATACTGCCAAGCGAGGCAAGTGTTGCCCGCTCGTAGCCCAGAGGCTTCTTTCAAACCTAGGGGACTTTGCTGCATCATACCAAACAATCTGCCCTTCCAAATATACTCCTTCATTCAATTAGACTTCACTCCACAGGACTACGGGTCCACAAGAAGAGCCACAATACCAGCTTCGCCACCTCCACCCCTCACCTTGAGCAGGCTGATCTGCTGCGCGCGTCCCTTCCAGTCCCCCCCTTCTTCCAAGACCCTCGCCAGCGGCACGTCCTCCCCCACTTCTTTTTGCAGCGCACGCTGTAAACGGGCGCACTCCCCCCGGGTGGCCGAAATCATCGCCTGGGCTTCGGCGAGGCGCTGGTGCGCCTGGCCCGCTTTTTCTTTCCATTCTGCCACCCCCCGTGCAAGCACCTCCGCCTGCTCTCCGCTGATGCTGCCCCGCCGCTGTGACTTGGAGGTGCTATCCTTCTCGGCAGCGAGCTGCAGGTTGCGGGAGAAAGCCCGATGCATGCGAGAGTAGTTCGATTCTGCCACCACTTTTGTCAGTAAATGGTGCAGAGTTGAAGAAGAGTGTTCTATAATCTTTTTCTCGTAATTGGAGAAACGCAGTACAGATTGACAAACTCTATCTGAACCCTGCGGAAACCAAAGCGGTGAGATCATGAAGTGTTCGTTACAAAGGGTGCGTTGTCTTCTTTGAAGGAACACATGAAGTTGTAGAACGAAGCAGAGAGTACGTTGATGAAGGTTCCCAACTCAATGCTGCCAGCCCAGTGACGATTGCCCAACTGTAGGTGGAACTGTGGAGCCTCTCTGTACGACAAGGAACAGCTAGAGGCAGACTCCTGAAGCAACAAAAGACAGCCTGAACTGAGAATCCTGGGCTCAAATGGGGGTTTCTCACTATCTGGGAGGGGCAATGCCAAACATTTTCGACTTACCTGCTGTTGCAGAACTTCGACTTGGGACTTGAACTTGTTGGCTCGTGTCTTCTCCTTCTCGTAGGCTAGATTCAGAGCGCGGTTCTGAAGGGAAGGGGGGAAATTGTTTTTTTGTTAACATGCAGCGAAAAGGATTGGAGGGACCAGGCTGAGAACCTGGACTACGCTGATTGCTGAGACAGTGACAACGCTGCTGCAAAATACATCAAGAGTAAGTGTGTTTTTGAAAGCGAAGGCATGGCCGCAGTCACCTTCCTAGACAGCTCCACCACCTTGGCCCCGTGGACATCATGCTCATCCCCATCAGCTACTGCTGCCGCCAATATCCTGCAGTCAGGGTTAGAAATCAGATCTACCTTCCGTTACATTGCTTCTGTGTTTTCCATCAACTTGACTTGACTCATGGAGCTGGGGAAGAGTTTCAGTGGTAGGACTCTGCACCAACACAAGGGGAGATTGCTGGCAGAAGATTGGCCCTGTGAAAGTTGAGCCCTCACCGGAGAGATGAGAGCTCCTTGTCCCGCTCATCTAACTGTCTCTCTAGCTGCGCACAGTGCTCTCTGAGGGCTTCCAACTCCTGCGACCCCTGCAGAGGAGTGAACGTGGTTTTAGCCTGAGCATCCTGGGAACCTGCCCCCTAAAATAGAAGGCGGTTTGGACACTCGAGCTGGGGCTGTTGTATACTTCGAAGCAAAGATTGAGGATCATATCAGTTCCAGCTGCAGGCAACCAATGCAGCATGATCATGTGCTAGATCAATCTGCAATTGCAGTGAGCATGGGACACTGATTTTCATCAGGATATTGGAACCAAAACTTGCGGATTGACAAGATTGAGAAACCGAGGTCCCCAACACTTTTGTAGGTCCGCAAGCTCATTTGCAACAGCAAACAATTGCGAAATGTCTAGATTGCAATGCAGACCCACCTCTTCGACCTGAAAAGCTGGCATTGCTTCTGACCTAGTAGCTGCGTATTGCCTCTAAAGTTCTGAAATGCTAGCAATCTCAGCTCCACATCTGAGACAGGTGAGGTTCACAGCTCTGTGGTGATCATGCAGATTCAGTACAGCTTCAAAAGGACGTGAGCAAAGATAGATAGTGCAAGCAAGCAGCAAAGACTTGTGAAATTCTGTAGCAACCTGGTCAATCACAATTCCGAACCCTAATCTAAGCAAGAACCCTAATCTCCTCCCGCTCCTTCCACAGAACCAAGAAAGCGCTGGTGCCCATTGCAACCTGTGCCTTCACCTCTGGCATGGCGCCATTCACCTCTGCAAATGTGAGTCCAGACTCCACACGTTTCGCCATTTGACAACAGATACCTAATAAAGTTACTGGCCGGCACTCAAATTGGAATGGCGCCATTGGCGTTGACGTAGGAATGCTGAGATGACGTCTCCCGGCTTATACGTAATTCGCCTGTTTGCGGAACCGCTTGGGTTCCTTATGATGAAGTACCCACACCTCCGTATACGATATGCTCACCGCGCAATTGACTTCCGCTGCCCGCAGGTCGAAGAAGGCAAATCCCGTATTTTCCGGTCGCGGTTTCCACACTCCCAGCAGGATGGGTACATGCAGTACTGCCCACGTTTTGGGTATATTATGCAGGCAGCTGACGTCGAGGGGACGGTTGGGACTTGGATCAGCACAGGGAGGCAGTTGAACAGTTATTCTGGGAAAGCAGCACAGCAGCCGAGCAAAGCGCTTGTTCAAAGCAAGACCTTCTTCCATGTCCGATCAGCGCCTGCTTCCTGAAATGAGCAAGACTTTTGTTGGGGTGCACGAGCTGATGCAGGACTAGATCGTTCGTTTGCGCAACGTCGCACCAGGACTCCGGGGTGGTCGGAGCGAGGGGTATTTCTGGTCCCCTGCGGTGTCCTGTGTGCTCAGATTCGATATTGATAAGAAGCATGGGACCGGTTTTGGCGGAAGGGGAGGTCAATCCACGGCCTGCTCCAGTAGTGGACTATAAGGCTGCGGCTGCTCGAGGTGATCGGGTACCCCGTATGGTGAAAGCTTTGGAGTCAAAGCTGAAGGCATCAGATCCGAGCTCAGAGTTTGTCAATGGAGTCAAGCATAAGGGAGAAAAGGCACAAGCAGAAAACAAGGTGGTGCACACAAACGGGACGGCGCGTGATGAAAATGGGAGCTTGGACCAATCGAAGCAGAACAAACCTCCCAGCGAACCGGTTGCTGATGTGAAGACTGATGTGAAGAGGACCGCGGTAGTGCCAGAGCCTCAGGCACAGGATGGTTGGGAGCCTGCCGAAGCCCCGGGCAGCCATAAGCAGGAAGCGCCAAGTGGCCATAGGCAAGAGAGCGCAGCCAAGGGCAAAGTTACTGAAATTGGCAAAAAGGATGCAGAGAAGAAACCCCCAATTCTCCCAGCGCCTCCTCGCGCTGCTCCTCAGCCAGCCCTGGTAGAAGCTGCATCAACCTTGAGCAGGCCTGTGGTTGCTTCAGCTGCAAAGGAAAAGACAGATAAGCAGACAGCGGATGAGCCACGGGAGGAAGGGGCTGCTCCGGATGTTGCAGCTGCTTCTACGGATCAGGTGCAGCAGGAGGAGAAGCCGACCCGCACATTCTGCCTCGTCAGAATTCCTCGGCCAGATGGCTCCATCGGGGGTGCCGCCATCCGAGAAGCAGAAAACAGGATGAAAGACAAGCGGGAGAAGCAGGAGTTCCTTACTGTAGCCGTCCGCTTGAGACAGGTATGAGTCTGGAGATAGATTGTGATTGTGGTTTGTCTGTTGAGCTTTTCGTCGATAGGTTGACGCGCTAAAGACCCTCGTTGAAGCCAATTGCCATGTGTCTGATACCCAGACTGCAATAGCAAGCGACGTGCTTCAAAAGCTGATTTGCCAATGAGATCAGAATTACCCCTATCTGAAGGCTGACCTCAGTTTTCAAAATGTGGGTGCAGATCAGCAGGAACGAAGCCAACGGCAAGGTCAAAGAAGCGCTGGAGACGCTGAAGGCTGTCCGGGCAGAGATAAAGAGCAGGGTTGACCTGGTCAAGCCCATGTGGGAAACCCAGCGGAAGCTGCAGGAAGCGGGCAAGTTGGCAAACTCGAAGCGGAGGGATCTCCCATGTGCCACTGAAGCGGAGCTTGATCAGAAGGTAAGGGGGTTTGCACGCACCCTTGTGATCCAAGTTGTCCACCAGAGAAGTGGCCAGTGCATTCATGGTGATTGTGCTCAAATTCATCACATTGGGATTGCTATTCAAAGAGTTGAGTGCGTGCACTGGCCCTGATTTGGAGGAGCTACCGCAGGTCAAGTCCTGATAGCTGCTCGGATTTGTGCCGCAGATCCAGCAATTGGAGTACACGCGGCAGCATGAGAGTCAATCATTGACCGAGGAGAAGCGGATCCTGCGTGAAATTCGGCAGCTGGAGAGCTCAAGGGAGCAGGTCAAGGCCAATTCGGCACTGCTTTCGCAGTATTCGAGCTCAGGCGCTGAACGAGAGTCCATCAGCACCCAGCTGAAAGTGAGCACGTTGAGCGCTTTTCTCGTAATTCTTGCTCGACTTTTTCCTAGGGTTCAGTCTGCATGTCTTCAAAGAAGTCTTGCCGGGCTTCTTTTCACACCTTGGTGGTCTTGGATAGCTGCACCTTGAGACAGTGGATAACGACCTTAGGTTTTGCCTGTATTGCCGAGTCAAGGGTTTTTGATAGAGTCTCATACGGCTCCTCCTGATTTCTCTCTGCAGCCCTTGCAAGAGGAACTTGAGACGCTGCGCGCTGAGGAGAGTGAGGCCAAGAAAGCTCTTGATCTCGTGGATGCGGAGCAGAAGGAGCTGAACAAGGGGGTGGAGGAGCTCCTAGCGCAGAGGGAGGAGGCCCGGGAAGAGCACCGAGCTGCGTACGAGGAGCTGAAGAAGCTGCGACAGCAAGCTGCACAAAGGGTGAGCATAAATTTACAGTTCGTGGATGATTCACTGCGTGATGAATCAATGCAAGCAGTATGTACATGTGGGGTCCTTGCAAAGCATGACTGCGAACCCAATGACTGAATTTGCAGCCGCACCCTAGATAAGTTTGTGCTCTTGAGTCTTCAAGGTTGCCAATCAGCCTCCTTTTGGCTTGTTGCTGGTTTCTGGGATGAAACTTCAGCTTTTAAGGCTCGACTTTTGTTGAGAGGAGCAGCGGTGATTCGATGGGTGCTTCTTCAGCTGGCATCTTACGTCTATGCAGGATCATGACTACTATCAAAACCGGCGAGACATCCAAAAATTTAAGCAGCTGGCTGCGCAAAGGGACATCCCGGCACTGGAGGAGTTTGCACATACTCAGGCAAGGACTTCGGATCCGTATGTTGGTGCACGGTTGTCAGCAATTAAGATCGTATTCTGCTGCATCTTTGTCAGAGGTGTCTCTGTTGCCCCCAGGCTTTGGACAACCCTCCTATCACTGCCGACTCATCTGGCAAGGAGAGAAGGAAGGGGGGATGCAACAGAGAAAGCCGCCTGTCAGACCAATCCGCGCAAGACAGTCGCAGAGGGGCCTCTAGGCAATGTTCGTTGGCACTAGGCTCAAATGATGCAGGAGCTTCCTCCATGCTTACAAAGTGGATCCATGCCAGTAATATATGTTGCAGACGGTAGCTACAATCGTCATGGTTTGAAGGCATACTGCAGATTACATCTCGCGCTTCATAGCGGTAGCTTAAAGTCTCTCTTTGCGGATGCGCAGGTGGAGGGGATCATGGCGCGTTTCAGCACCGACGCAGCCTACCGGGCGACGTACGTGAAGAACAACGAGATCAGCACTCTGCGCCGCTTTGGCAGCCTGGACACGCGGTCCCCCGGGGTGGACGAGGACCCCGCGCCCCTCAGCCCCACTGCCGAGAGGGGCGCAGGCAAGGCGAGCCTCAAGGAGAAAGACGATACCCCCGCCAAGGCCAAGAGCGCCTTGGCTCCAGCAAAAGGGGCAGAGACTTTGAGCTCAAAAGCAGAGGTGAAGGCGAAAGCACCGGCGGAGGCTAAGCCCAGGGCGGCGGACGCCAAGCCCAAGGTGGCAGCTGAGGCGAAGCCAAAGGCGGCAGCGCCGCCTGCACAGGAGGCGGTGGTTAAGAGCAGCAAGGCTGCGGCTGTGGAGCCGGTGAGGGCGCCCCCGGTAGATAAGGAGGCCGCGGCGGCGGCAGAAGCGGCGGCCAAGGAGAAGCGGCGGGAGGAAGAGGTGAGGAAGGCGAAGGAAGCGGAGGAGCGGAAGAGGAAGGCGGCAGAGAAGAAGGCGGCCAAGGCGGAGCAGCGCCGCAAGAGGGAGGCGGAGGAGGCCACCAAGAAGAAGGACAAGGTGGGGCGCTTTGATGGCCAAGTTCTATCAACTTTGAAAAGCGAATTCGCAACTTATTTTACACATTTTAGTATGAATCATGGATGGGAGTCTGTTGACCGCAGGAGATCAGGGAAGCTTTCCGTGCTGACCCTATGTATCTTGGGATATTGGTTGCACTTCAGGTTTGTGACTGCCTTTGAAGCTGCACGAATTATGCATTGGCAGATTGTATGTTGCAAGTGTCCGTGCTTTTTCGTGACCTTGGGTAGTGGGGCGCATGATCATTGAGGTGTTTGAAAGGCAGGCATTCTGCTGTTCCATCTTTGGCGCACAGTAAGAGCTGACATGAGAGAAAAGAGCACCGTTTCGTTTGTTGGATACATGGGTTGCAGCTCCGCAAGCACAGCACAGCCTGCAGTCTCCAGGAAAACCATGCATGCACAGGGAAACGGTGTTAGCAACCTTACAACGGGACTGTCAAGCTTTGGAATTCTGGTCTATTGGGCTCGATCTTAGTGCACTCCCATGGCGTCATCCTAAACCTCCACTCTTGTCCTGTGCAGAAGAAGCAGACAGCAACCCCGCCCTCCGAGGCTGCCGACAGCGACGCGATCGCGGCCGCAGTCCCCGAGCCGGACTCGGCTGCCCCCTCCACTGGCGCCCTCGATGCAAAGCCGACCGCAGCGGTTGAGGAGGGTGCCCGTCGCAGGAAGCAGCCCGCAGTGGAGAAGAAGAAGCTGAAGAAGGTCCTAGGCAGGAACAAGAAGTTCAGCCTGCAGTCGTGGCTGGAGGCCAACGTCACAACTGTTGCGATCGTGGCGCTCATAGTCTCGGTGCTCATTGCTGCGGTGAGTAGCGTGCGCAATCCTTTTGCTTTTGAGAGAGTCTGGCTTGATTCTCCTTTTAAGAAGTAGGCACTCTGCAAATTTTCCATTATAATGGATGCGAGAAATGTCTGCCTCAACTTATGTACCCGGAACATTTGTAAAGCACAGAACGATTCAGCAAGATGTCCATTGTTCCAGCCACCCGTTGTCCGTGTCCTCAATCTAGTGCCGACTTCAAGATCGTCACACTCTTATGCTTTGCTTGCAGTACTTCTATGTGAAGAGCACGGGCGGTACTTCGAGTAAGGTCTAGACGAGAGGTCAATAGTACTTACAGAGCGATTTTGCTCGAAGAACCGCATCTTTTTGCGGTAAATGGTGTTAGATGCAAGCATGACAAACAGAAAACGAGAGTCGTCACTCGATTTGCGGGTCGAAAGGGTACGGATACTTACATGGTGGAAGTTTTGTAGCTTTGCGCAGTGGTACAGGACGTATACCTGATGTTACGGGATGGGAAGCAGTCTAACAGAGGAGATTGGCTGTTCACCCCTCCTTGGTATCTTCGTTAAGCTCGGCGTCAGACCGGAGGACAGCTTCACAAAGATAGTGGAGGAGAGACAAAACAAGATGAGCGACTTGAACAAGCAGCGGTTAGCTTATCGCTTGCACTTGACTTGACATTGGACAGATGCGAGGTTGGTTATGAGTAGATGATTACCTACACATAAAACTGCCAGCTTGTCCTTTCTATGCAGCGAGCGATCTTTATACGGAGTATCCAACCATGCAGTTTACTCGTTGAGTGTTGCACGGTGGTCTGAGGCCGGCGGCCACGCATATACAGCTAGATTTTGAACCGCCATGTGCATGCCGTGAAATTTTGCATGGATACACGAACATGCAAATAGTGACTCGACTCACAGCGCGGCCTTATGGTAATGATAACTTATAGAACGAGACATGATGGTACGTGCACACATGATTCATGCACAACAATCGATCTTGCATACGGTGCATGCATGATATCAATATATTAAGTCGGATCGGATCGATAATTCGCCGGAGCTAGTCGATCCGAATTGAGCTTTTAGTGTATACGCCGACCGGCGGGCCCGGCGCTGCCGGAGTACTACTAGAACACGTGCAGCTAGCCATGCTATAGCTAGCAGGTGCGGGCGCTTCCCGTGCAAATATGCAAAATTGCACGGCATTTTGGTATGAAACTTTTCAAAATAAGTTGCAATGCGAGTAACGGCTGCCCTGCGCGTGCACAGCACTGCATATCGGCAATCCTCCACCATGCTGACTTTACTTGATCGCCAAACCAGTCGCCGAGCTAGTCGCATCAGTGTGCACTCGGATTGATGAAGCCTGCCGCACACTGATTAATTACTCAACTAAAAGTGGTGATCTTTTGTCGGATCGCCTGCATTAGCCAGATTGAATCATGTGCCAATTGCAAATTTACACTCCACATTTTGAGGCCAGCTGCTGCGTCACTCATTACTGCATCTGGACTGTTCCTTTGTACAGCAGTGCCTCCATTGCGTCGTGTCACAAAAGGTGGCCGGATCTCTTTCTAAGAATCAGAGCATGCCCGCGATTACGATAGGCCAACGACGTCCCCAGTCTCAAGGTCAAGGTCGATGTCGTAGAAACACGGGCGAGTAGGTAAGCCGGGCATAGTGCTCATCGCGCCCACCAAGGGATAGATGAAGCCCGCACCCACGCTGGCCCGGACGTCGCGGATTGGAAGAGTGAAGCCTGCAAACAAGGTCTAAAGTGAGGCTGTGTGCTTACAATAAGAGTCCCTGATGAGCTACGAAAGGAGAACCCTTACAGGGACAAGCAACTGACCAGCATATCAACAAAAGGCTTCGGACAACGATCGAATCCAGTCCTGGTATCATCATGTAACAGCAACAGGGAATGCGACGTTGAAAAGAAACCCATACAAAAAAGGCTTTCTTTGCAGATTTCAGGCTCCCTTTGCCCCAACTACAAGCCGCAGAAAGCTGGAGCCACAGACCGTTTCGACCGCCAACGAGAACTTCAACGCAGTGGCATCGGCCTTCACTTTCAAATTCACCATGTCGGGGGGGAGAGCCACGCACCTGAGGGGGCCCCTTTCAGCGTGGGGTTGTCGGAGAAGGAGTACTGCGTTTTGGCCATGCAGATGGGCAGCTTGCTAAACCCTTGCTTGGTGTACTTTTCGATCGCGGCCTCCGCCTCGGACGAGTACGACACCCCCCCGGCGCCGTACATCTCGCGAGCAATGGTTTCGATCTTCTCTTTGATGCCGGCTTCGAGGGGGTACAGGAATTTGAAGTCCTCCTTGAGGGACTTGCACGCCTTCTCCACGGCCTTTCCGAGCTCGACCTGGGGGGGCACAAACGGCGAGGGATAAGAGACTGACCTCCATCGTGACTGGTGGAGACAACGTGATAGGGTGTGGTGAATAGAGAGTATAATTCTGAAGAGGTTTGTGCGAAATGGCTCACGAAATGACAGAGCGAGCGACTGCACAGTTTGATCGAAGTGCACACGGCAAAGTAGCAAGAATGAGGAAGGACTCGCAGATATGATCAGGCTTCGTAAAGGTGATAGCCACTCCCCTTGAAACGTGCGATGGCAACAGAGAGGACGGAAGAGGAAGGCTCACCGCTCCCGCCCCTCCTTGCGCATGGTGTGTCGACTCAACGGCGTCGAACGCCCCTGCGGCCAAGGCGGCCTTTTTCACCATCTCAATCTCGGCGTCCGTGTCCGTGGCAAACCTGCAGAACGGTCGCCCCTTGCGTAAGCGTTGGAATGACTTCATTTATTTGGGCTTGCCAAGCCGAGACGAATAAAGGCGCGAAAGGACGCCAATCTACTAGCAAGCTCCTAACGGATCGAAACGTATGAGACATTTAGGCACCACCTGGTGTTTCGATACGTACGAAGCATTCCGGCCAACGCGGATTAAATGCTCAGAGGTGCAGTTCGAAGCGCCCAGCTAGATTGAGGTCATATCATCATGACCGTCATATGTGACTTCATCACAGCGGCAAAGACGCCTTTTATGGCAGCTTGCCAGCCAATCAAGCGCCACGCCGCCCGAACCGCAAGGAAGTAGACCCCTTCGAAAACCCCTTCGAACACTGTTTCTTCTATGCTTCATCTTTGGCACCCGGCTCCTCCCCGGTTTCGTCTAGTGGATATCGGAAGAACTCAAAGTTCAACTCGTCCCCCCAAACCCACTCACCCGCACGCATCTCCAAGCCTCCTCTTCGTGTCAATGTATGCTCCAAACTGCTCCAAACCAATTTTTCTGTCCCAGGCAACCGTGCAGAGACTTGGACAACTCTCGTTTCGCCCTGCCCAGGAAGGAAAGCGCCCCTCACCTGTTGATCGCAACCACCGCGGCCACGCCGTACTTGCGCACGTTCGAGATGTGACGGGCCAAGTTGACCGTCCCCTTTTCGAGCAGCTCCAAGTTCTCGCTCGCGTACGCAAAGTCGATCGGCTTGCCCGCCACCACCGGGGGACCCCCCCCGTGCATCTTGAGCGCGCGCACGGTCGCCACGACCACGCAGCAGTGCGGCCGCAGCCCACTGTAGCGGCACTTGATGTTCAAGAACTGCGGAACAGGGCGGGCTTGCGAAATTCAGCAACTCGCGCCTTGGCAATTTCTCGCTTACAGAGGTTGCAAATAAGGACACTTGGACCAGTCTCAGACGCTCTACCTTTCCTGCCCTGATCCCGTTCCGAAGCCTGCTCCGGGACCACAGTTTGGACTCAAGAACTAAAACGATAGAGGCACCGGAAACCGTCCCAAGAACAAAGTGGAGAGCAAAGCCTCACTGGCAGTACCAAAGTCAGGATCTCTTGCATGATTAGTGTACCTACCCTGCAGCAAAGTTCGTCCTAAAGCTCGCCTCCACAACCACTTGAACATCTAAAGAATTCGGAGGGATTAGAAAGAGCTCCATGTGCAGCACACGGATCCGAATGCGTCTCGATTGCGCCGTGACATCATACCTTTTCCGCGCCGATGTCCGCCCCGAAGCCCGCTTCCGTGACCACAAACCCGTCGGCGCCCACGAGCTTGAGCGCGAGCTGGTCCGCAACGATGCTCGAGTTGCCGTGCGCAATGTTGGCGAACGGGCCCGCATGCACCAGCACGGGCGTGCCCTCCAGCGTCTGTTTCAGGCAAACACGAGGTTTGGGGCGGGGCACGATGTAGGAATACGAAATTAAACAACGTTGCACCAAAGTAAAGCAGCAACGGTGTGCCGTTCCCGTTTTCTGGGGCAGGCGGGCGTTACGCAGGAGCGGAGAAGATGTTAACATGGCATCAGATAACTTTCGTGCAACACGGTCTTGATCCCGTTGTCTGATTTGGGAACGAAAGCCGAAGTGGGCCGGCGCAAAGAACGTTGTCTGACTGACCAACGTGAAAATGTAAACTCAAACTTGAATGTAGCGATGCTGCAACGAGCAGCGAGCGGAATCGCAATCGTTTGAAGAGTCGAGGAGGAAGTGCCGATCAGAACCGTTTAAGGGTTCAGAGCACATCCCGGCTGGCTGCTGCAAAACCTGTACAACATTTTCCTCGCCAGACGCCAAGTTACTGTCGCTCTTCACCAACGCCCATGCACTCAGTCTTGAGTTTAAGCAACCTCGCACCATTCAGGGAGACGAAGCATCCACTTCGCAAACCACACCGTTTTCCGCCCCTCCTCACCTGCATAAGCGTCGGGTGGATCGCGTCCTTCATGAGCACCGTGAGCGCCCCCCCCACTCCTAGGTCGTCGGCAGTCACGGGGTCCCCCCCCCTGCTGGTGCCGACCACCATATTCCCCAGCCGCTCGCGCATGTCCTCCATGCCCGTCGTCAGCGCGAGCACCGCCATGATCTCGCTCGCGACGCTGATGTCATACCCCGTCTGCCGCGACTGGCCCTTCTCGTCGGGGCCCTGCGCAGAGTGGGGGCTGGGGCTAGTGAGCAAGACGTTGCCACCTTTATCCGACAATTGCTACGACCCCAGAAACCCTGAGCTGTGGGAAGCATGAAGTCTGCCGTCTGCCGCCTGGCCCTTCTTTGGCGAGGCTTGGGAAGGAAGGCAACGACTCGATAGGGTTCCGGAGGGTGAATCCTGGAGGGCCCTCTGATTGACTGAGCTGCGGGCACATGGAACGTCAGGACGCCCGGGGCCGAGTGCTGGTGGCAGCAACTGGATGAGCCCCAAAAAAGGCAAGCTAGCGACATAAATCTTCCCAGTGACGAGAAATGGTTGCCGTTTCACGTCGAGAGTGGTTTTTCAGCCCTCGGTGGATGCATCAAGAGGGGTCCTGCATGTTTTGCACTTTCAAGATCTGACAAGCTCAAGTCAGCAGTCGCATAACTTTGATACACCCTAGACACCCGTCCGGTTTTCTAAAAAGAGCCACTGCGCAAGACGTAAGTGGTTACGGCCAGTCACCTGCCCCACGGTGATGACCCGCAGGAAGCGGTCGTTGACGTCCACAACACGGCGCCACGTCAGCTGCTCGGGGTCCAGGTCGAGGCGCGCAAACTTGGTGACCTCCTCATCCGTCAGGCTGTCGGGGTCCAGCTTGTCGATCCCCAGCTTGGCCAGCCGCTTCAACATCACCTGAGAATCATCAAAAGAGACGCTTTGAGTCACCAAGAGTTGCAGGATGGTCGTCGATTGTGCCTAATTGAAGGATGATAAGCCAGGGATGCGGAACGAACATCGTATCACTTTTGCAAGATGGCTCACAGCGATGGGGGTACATGCGGACAGAGTGACAGAGATTAACCTACCAAGAGAAAAGGGCCTGACAAGATGTTTCGACTTCGAATCATAGTCATCCCCGCTGTGACCAAAACTGAAGGAGCCGCGCCGGCAGCACTATTTGGCACGTCAGCAATGCAAGCCCTGTGGGCCAACAGCCAACGCTTGAGGCAACAATGACAATACGTGCGTTGCTTATTAGGCTCAGGCATGAGATGTTCATCGTTGATGCCCACATCAACACGTCTTGCTGGAAACCTTGGTACCCTTCTTTCGAACTTCACAGCTGTAGGCCGTTCACTTGTCAGCAACAACCGGCTCCGGTGTGCTGGAGAAGGACAAGTTGAGGATAACTGTGCTCAGAGTGGCCGTGGACAGGTTTGCGCTTTCCAAATCTAACCCGCAAAAGAAGGCTTCTCCATAAATTACCCTCTAGCCATCCGACCATCGACCCGGCAAAGAGGCCAACAACAGTGCTGGATCCTCACCCTCGCGAAGCTGCGCTTGCCCTCCTTGTTTGGGGGGCACAGGCGGTTAAACAACGCCTTGTCCGACTGCGTCGCTTCATGGAACATACGCGCGTCAATCGCCGCTGCCAGCAGGTTATTGGCCGCTGTGATTGCGTGGATGTCCCCGGTCAAGTGCAGGTTAAACTCGTCCATGGGGATAACCTGGCTGTAACCGCCCCCCGCGGCCCCGCCCTTGATGCCGAAGGTCGGGCCCTGGCTGGGCTGACGGAGACACGTGAAGACCTGTAAGGAGAGGAAGCGTGCTTTGAAAAAAGGGGTTTTTGGGTTTTTGACTTTCACCTGATAGATTGCTGTCAGCCAGAAGAACAAGTGAGGCAAAGAAGAGAATGTGTGGCTCTGTTTCGCTTTGGCACCTGCAGCTTGTCCGTAAGTCACAGATATGTCAAGATCGAGAAACTGACCGGTCCTAGGGCTAGCTTGGGGACACATAATTACTAGTTGTAGCCTTGGGCACTTCAAGGAGCATGGGTGCTTCTGAAAACACCTTCAGCCAAAAAGCCAGCTGAGCCAGAGTCCTGTTACTTTTCTTCTACCTTTAGGGCACTGCGCCCTTCAGGAGGTGACAGGACCTCCACATTGTTAAAATCCAGACAGTCCATTCACAGCCCCAGCTGATCCTGCCACTTGATGCACTGGACAACAATCCAATTGCACCATTCTGCTCCTACCAGATGCTTCTTCCGTCAATTGTCACATTCAGGGGCATTGAGCTGGCCAGAATCGTTTCCTACTTATTCGCTCCTCAGCTGCACTTTGCCTAAAGTCCTTCGAAACGGGGGGATCCTTTGCCCCTCACCTTCTTCCCCAGATGTGCTCCCAACGCCTGGCACAGCCCCACTGTTGTGGTCGACTTGCCCTCGCCTAGTGGAGTTGGGGTGATTCCCCCCACTACAACATAGAAGCCATCTGGCTTGCCCTTCAGCTTCTCCCGCACATTGATGAGCACCTGTGCAGCAATGGAAGGCATTCTCTGTATCTACGTTACATATGGACTCTGTCGATCGTGCGAAATCGTGTTCCTAACACATTGCTTGGATAACGACATGATGTGTGTGCGCTTTGAGGATGGGCGGAACTTCGAGAGTGGATAGATTGGTCACACCAGCAGCTTGTATTGAGCTTCCGGTGAAGTCAAGATAGGGCCAGCCTGCCAAAGCTCAACTCCTCGGATCCTGTTTCACATGGAAGGTTGCAACTGCCTGAAAGGCTAATGCGATTCATGCGGTGTCTGTCAAAACTAGGAATGAGCATGAGAAAGGTCAAACCAGAGTATAAAGAACTTAACAAAGGAATGCAATCTGTGCAAGAACCAAAGGAATCTGGCTGTTGCTCCTCAAAGCAGCTGAGCTTGTTTTTTACCACCATAACAGCAGGGATATCCGCTCACAGGCGTTTCTGGATGTACAAACGCTTTTACGGCGTTCTTGAGCACTTTGCAACTCAAAGACACAGATTGATACGAGAATAGCCTTCTGGCGTCAAGCTTGCTTAAAGTCTTCCAGACTCTGTTCACTGCAACGTGTTGTATCACCAACGTGGCGTACTCTAAAGACCATCTGGAATCATACCATTCAATCTGCAAGGGTCTGATGCTGAGCAGAAAGGCACCCTTGGGGGAAAAGTCGGAAACGAGCACCTAATCAAGGATCAAAGCTGGCCGGAAAACACAATGGAGCTCCACTAATTTGTCCATCTGTATCATCCAGATTATGAGATTACAAGAGCGCTCAACAACTGCCGCAAGCTCCACGTCTCAACCAAAGCAACAATGTGCCATTCATATGATGCTCGCATGCAACATAATTTAAACCCTAATCTGCCTTCCTCACCTTGGCCTTCTTCTTCCCATACAGGTCGTAGTCCTCTGGCTCAAGACCCACCGCTTTTGCCACCTCCTCAATGTTCAGCGGCTTCACGGACTGCGCAATCACATAGTCCGGAGGGACGGGCGTCGCAATGTTTTCCAACTTCCGAGCTGTTGAGGCGCCAACGTCAGCAGCTGCAGTCGCCATCCTGCGCAGCTGGTTGAAGAGTGGGCGGAGAATGGTGGGCGCTGATTTGATCTAGGCCAGTTTTCCAATGGGGTTTTGCCTGCAGCCTTTTGTTGACAAGCGCAATACTGCTGGCAATAGAGTGTGTCAATGGTATGGGGGCTTGCGCACCTATCAAACACAGCCTGAGTCAGCTCATTATATATACAAGGCGCTCTGCTCGGTGCTCATGAGATGCGCTCTGCACGAGTGGATTCTCAACTGTTTTCAAGTTTTCTTCTCCAGACTCCAGACTCCAGAGTCCAATGCCACTATGGCATGTGCATCATGCAGGGAGAAATTCCAATTATTGCTAGAATTTACTACATGGCCGGGCATGCTTGCCACCAACTTTCACCGGTGCCGGCTGTCTACCGGCCCACCTACCGTAGCGGAACCCAAACCGGACCGGCCCCCCAAAGTGGTCCGATGGTTTCCAAAAGTGGACCCCGCTGGCAAATCAAAGTTGGAGTACGACGCCGAGACCAAGCCGCTACTTGATCGTGGACTGAATGCTTACGCTGCAGCTCAAATCCACGCTGGTTAGCGAACCCCTTTCCAGCAACCCTTAATCGAAGAAAACTAAGTTAGGATAGGCTGTTAAGGGTTAACCTGGCACAGCTGGACGTCCAGCAGGACTCTCAACCACGATATATTGCTTAATTCCCCACAGCATTTATCCAGATTATACATTCACAGAAACCCAAGGAAAACCTCACTTTTGGCCGAGAAAATGCCAGGGTTATGCACTGTCAATGCAACCTTTGCCAGACAACCCCAATTGTTAAGCCCATGTGCTGATTTAACCCTTTCATTGACCAGTGCCAAAGTTGCCCCGGGTGTACCCGGTAGACGGCGCTTTTGTTATCTTGACCAGTCTGCAATGTAGGCGGGTCCACTTTAGGGCCCCTACCAAAATGTAAAACTTGATCCGGTGGGTCAGGCACCCAACCTGGTTTTGCTAACCATACACTTTTTCGCATCCAACCAACTTTTAAACCACTCAAATCGGCACGTAGGCCACACTTTTCTCTCTCATATGCAAAAAACAGAACGGAAAACGGCCAATTTTGGACCATTTTAGCGCCTGCACCAAATGTGCAAAATACTGAGGGGTCCGGTTTCGGGTCCGCTACGGTACACTTCTACCGGCTGGCCACAGTGCACACAGGCTGAAGCACCGGACGCCATCCCGATCGATGTAGGTAGTGAACAGTAACAGCCAGTGAACAGTAACGGAGACGGGTAGGGTTGGTTAGGGGGTTAGGGTGGTTACGGGTGCGGAGCGGGTGTTTCCTTAGGTTAGGGTTTTTAGTAACCCCAAAATGCTTACTGTTCACTGGGCTTGCTGTTCACTGGATCGAGAAATACCCGCACGCCGGTTTTGCCTAGGCGCCCAGCATTTTCTGCCGGCTGTCCAGCCGGTGGGGTGCCTTATGCACCGGTGCATCCATCATTTCTGCCGGCCAGGTCCAGCTTCAACACCGGTTCGTGGCAAGCACTGATTTAATTTTAATTTCTGATTCTGGTTCGCGTAGACCCTTCATATAATACATATGCCAAGAGACATGCTCTGCATGGGGCATGGGCTATTAAGTATACGTATACCTTTTCATTTCGCTTTGTCACTTCTGGAAACAGTGGAAGTTGTCTGCAGTGCAGCCAGAAGGGGTGCAAGTACGTGAAGAACGTGGGTGCACAATTGAGGCTCACGGGAGGCGCTTAGTATTCAGTGTGCCGCCACAGTCATTGAGATTCACTAGAATCAATGCTAAAGCAGGCCGACGGTGCCTACCGGTAGATCTAATGCTTCCGGGTTGCATGTTACATCAATCAGGTAAAAATCTTGAAATGCACCTTTGAGTACTCTTGCAGATGACGACGTGCAAACATCATCATGTCGCTTCCAAATTTTGCACGGAACCCCAGATCGAGGATTTATCAGAAGGTGTGTATGTTGAATAAAGAATGTTGGTATGTCCTTAATGCTAGACTGCAATCAATACCTAGTGTGTTCTACTACAAATAGTATTGACAAACATCACATGAACAACGCTGGGGGGCCTGAGTACCGTCCGAGCAAGTGCCTCAGGCCATCAACGCCGATCTTGATCTTTACAGTTTTCTCTGAATAACTTATTAATCCGCTGTGCTTCCAAGTCCGTAAAGGCCACTACGTGCAACCTCAAATGCAGTCCACTGTTCCAAAAGCCCCCTGTTAACACCGCCTGCTTGCCCATCCTTGCCCACCCTGTCATTCCTATGCAGCTCGTACGGACAGCGCGCTCAAAAAAGGTGGCCGTTTGGAAGGAGGCAATGTCGGCAGGAGCTGTATTCTAAGCACCCCTTCCGTCACCGTCACTTTCTTCACAACCGGCTCGATTGCCGTGTAGAGGGCACCCCCCGCAGCCGCCAAAGGGTCAACATTGGGCGCCAGGACTACTCCGTTATATGCTATGTGGAAAACGCGATCGCCCAACACTACTGTCCTATCCAGCTCCGCAAAATAGCTGGTCACGTTATAGAAACCGTTGGGCAGATTGATCGAAAACCCAACGCCTCCGTACCTGCGCGTGACAACCGACAAGCAAGATTAAAATCGACGAAACTGCTGCTCCTCAGAAGCAGAGAAAGGAACAGCAAGATGAGATTGGCAGAAGAGTCGAGGAAGACGCCAGGTGTGTACTAAGACAAGGCCGTCAAAACAAACGGAAAGTGCTATGATGCATTAAGAGACGAGGGAAAAGAGCAAAAGTCACCCGCAAAAGATACACGCGCTTGCCAGCGGCTCGCATGCAAATCTCCAGGTTGCAGCCGTTCACGAAACATTACGATCGTTCCCTTATGCCTCATCAAATGGCTGGATCGACTTCGAACAAAATCAAACAAGGAAAACAAGAACCCACATGCAGACATTGAAACTCTCTTCGACGGTTCGTGCACATTCCCTCACCTTGCCGTCTGATACAACGTGGCATCCGTCGTGTTTGCAATCGGTGCATTTGCCGGGACCCGGTACAGCCCCCCCTCAATGTCCCCGGAATTCGACCAGCAAAACGGCCTCCCGACCGGTACTACCCCCGTCCCGTTCTGGCCCCCGACCAGGCAGGGCGTCACGTCCGCCGCAAAGTTCATCCCCATGCTCGTTGACGTGTAGTTCGCATCCGGTTCACCGATGTCGATCGCCAGCAAGACCCCGGAGTTGGGGGCAGGGGCGGGCGCGGGAACTGGAGCGGGCCGGGGCGCGAGTTTTGGCGCTGGCGCAGGCGCGGGCGCAGGGGAAGGGAACCGGGAGAGAGGGGCCGGGACGGGAGCGAAGGGTAGCACGGGCGCTGCCGCGGGGCCTTGTAAGAGGGACGGGCCGGTGGGAATGCTCGGCCGAACGTAGAGACCGTTGATGAGGGCGTTGTCGGAGAAACGGATTGTGACGACGCCGGAGGTGACAACTGCGGGGGCGGTCAAAATGATGGGCGTGATCACGCCGCCAGTTAGGCCGACGATGTCGACGGCGCTGTAGACTTGCTGGCCCTGGAAAGGAGACGAAGAGACTCTGAGAGACCAGAATTCCAGGAAGGGAACTTGCCAGCTGGATCCTCCTTCATAGTTCAATTAACCTTTCCCTCCGACAACGTGCAACGGGTTGAACAAGAATTTGGGGGAGGCAACGGCGGCAGCTCAAGTCCTTTCTCTCACCAAGGAGCCGACAATGGGAAGGACAGCCTCAGTGGATTGAAGTCCAGCGAGGCAAGAGTAAGGAGCAAACGTAGAAACAACAGCTCGGTTCAAGGTACCATCGTTCCAGTCACAAACCGCATGTGAAGCTCTGCGGTAATTTCTTGAAACAGACTTCGCCAGCTGGCCAGACGAAGTCCTGAGAAGACCCTCAAGCCCAGGCTTTCAGCAAAGACTCAGATCCCCTGCCTTTTTTTGGAGCTTAAATCCAGCACCTTCGAAGCAAAATGAAAATCTTGGCGGTATTCCCTGCTTTTACTTCCCAACTCAGATTGAAATCTTCGAAGCAGTCTGAAAACTTCAGGGCAATGCAACAGATTCCTAAAAGCTGCCTCCTCTTGGCCGTCACAGAATTTGACAACGCTCTGAGGCTGTCACTGTTTAGAGCGTCAAACAACCATCTAAGAGTCGTCCCCTCTTCACCATGATAGTCGGTGTCTAACCAGCAAACCTGAAAACATTACCAGTACCTAACCAGCAGTACAAAGCAACTTTTGTTTGTGACCAGAGATGCCAAATAACCGACCATTTCTATCAGCCACACCAGACGACCCACACTTCAGAGTAGCCAACAAGCAAGAACGTTCTCTGACCAGCACCTCCATACACCCCACCCTCCTCACCTGCACCGCGATGCTAAACACGCGCTCCCCCGCCTTCTTGTCCTCGATCTCCGCCAACCGGAACTCCACCACATAGTACCCATTCGGCACAGGGATGGTATATACAGAGGCTCCTATGCGGGCGCTGACGTAGAGGAAGTCGTCCCACAGATTGAGGTACGGCAGAAACACTTGGTACGGCTGCGTCACCAGGGCAGTGCCCCCGGAGAAGTACGTGTCTGTCGTGTAGATCACGCCCGTGCCCGCGAGAATGTCCAGGGGGGACCCACAGTTGATGGCGACCTGGGTGTTGGTGGAACTGGAGAGGGCAAGATTCGTTGTCAACAACAGGGGATGTGCAGTGACGTCAGGCTGACGGACACGAGTGTGTGAGGGGTGTACAGTCCTATAGGCGCAGCCAGCCAGTAACTCTCACTAACTTCTTCAAAGGCAGTAACTGATTGCAAGCAACAAGTGTGAACGAGTACGTTGATGGCAACATCAAGTGCAGAGTGGTCGGAGTCACCCCATGTCGAGCGAGACAGAGGGAGGCACAACCTTACCGACGCTCTGTAGAACTTTGCATCCCACAGCTTAAGCATTCCCCTTTGCATCTTTCCCTGCCGGGCCTGTCGCCTCATCACCGTTGCATCCTCCTCACCTCGTCAGCGGATACACGTTGATCCCAGAGATCACCACCGTCCCCTGTGTCGCCACAAACTGGATCCTTAGCAGCCCGTTCGGCACGTGCGCCGCGGCCGCCACGACCAGCGCCACGTTCTGCCCCTTTGCATTCGCGAAGATATCCAAGTTCCTGAACACCGGAACCGTCTGCATGTATACGTCCATCTTGCGCTGCCCCGCTGACGAGTACTGCGGCTCGACAAAGGAGAACTCGACCGTGTAGTCGCCGTTGGGAAGATTGAGATAGTAAACCACGTTCGCGCCAGTGCGGTAGGTTTGGAAATAAGTTGGGAGGGTGGTTCCGGTGGTTGCTACGGGAGAGGCCGCGGCGGTGCCCCCCTGGTAATACGCGTCAGCGCTGCTGCCGCTATCAATCCTTATCTGAGAAGGGGAAAGGGGAAGGGTATAATGTTCATCCTTTCAGGCTTTTCAATAGTGACAGTAGGAGTTGGCCCTTTGACACTCAGGAGGGTGTCTGTCGCTGCAATCCAGATGTTGTACGATTTGACGATGTCGACACTGACTGTTTGGAGATTACATCATGGCGACCGCATCATTGCGACCGCTGATCTAGAACAACCGGGCAAAGCTCCAAAGAAACAGCGCTTTGGGTACACTGAAATTTTGTGAAGATGAGACCATGATGAGACCAGTCTTCCGGACAAACTGAACATCCATGCAAAACAAGCCCAAGAAACCCTCCAGAATGACACCAGGCCGATCCCCTGGTGGTTGTGCTGTTGAACAAACACAACCCGGCGCTGAATGCCGCCCAGTCCTTAGCTTGTCTATCAAAGAAAGGCTGAGGATTTTATTAAGTCGGTCGGCAGTCAAGCTGACAACCGAAGCTCACATCCCCAGATAGCGACAAGGTCTGCCTGGCCCGACCCCCATGCAAAACCATCATTTTGTGTTGGCCTCACCTGGGAGGGTGGCGGGTACAGCAGGCTGCCAGGGTTGGACCCGTCCCTGCTGGCACTGGCCGGGAAGACCTTGATCGCGCACACCTGCGCCTCGTAAACCTGCGAGTTCATGTAAATCTCCAGGAGGCTGTTGGTGACAGTCGCAGAATACTGCTTCACGAGGGCCGTGTTCCACGCCCCTGCTTGCGCCACGATGTCAAAGCGGTCTTCCACCTGGACCCCCTGAACTAGAATGTAGAACTGGCGCTGCCCGCGCTGCTGGTACAGGCACTCAGCAAAGTGCATCTCGACGGTGTACGCGCCGTTCGGGAGATTGAACTCGTAGTACAGATCTAAACCATAACGCTCCGTCTGATACAGCTTGGGGTCCTTGGTGTTTGCGATTGGGACGTCGTAGTAGTCCGTCACATGGTTCGATGTTCCCTGATAGTACGCGTCTGCCAAGTACTGCGTGCCATCACTGGCGGTGTACGAGTTATTGCCCTGGTAGTCCGGGCCCAAGCCGTAGCTCACACTCCCATAGTAGCTCGGAAGATTCACATTTTTGGCACTCGTCAGCCCTCCGCAATTAAGCGCAATATACTGCGCTGTACTAGATGCAAACCAGGAGCTCAAGAGAAGAGCTGCAAGGGCAAAAGGACGGCGTAGCGAACGGGCTGCCTGCCCGCCGCTGTGCCCCATCTGCAAGGAGACCAGGCGTCGAACAAACTAGATGCTTGCGAATCTTCCTACAGTTTGACACAGACCAGGTGATACTGTCCCGCAGCTTCCACTATTCCACACCCGCCAGCACGATGCTTCACACCCTGCCCATTTCACACCCTGCCCATTCAGCAGCCCGCCCTTTGATGCGGACTTACAAGTTGAAACCTTTGCGCAAGAGAACGCCGCTACAAGAAATACGCAAGGCATGCATCTCCTGAAAACACGTGCACTCGGCGCCAGCAACTGTCTAGATTTCAACCCTTCTCTTTGTGCCAAAGATCGTGCTCTCCGCGAATCCCAAAAGCCAGTGTCTCCTGCGTTGCCGCCCTCACCTTGACAATGACATCAACATCCTTCACGAGCTTTTAGAGCGTGTGCACGTTCTTCGCCAGCTGGGCTGAGCTGGCGTGGAATTTCGTCAGAACTGAGATGCCGTGTCAACGGTCACATTGACCAAGGACCGGCCGTCATAATGCCGGGGGTTGGATGCCACCCGGGGGTTGGACTTACCGCCTCAGAGGATCAGACGGGGCATCACTCCCGGGCAAAATGCCTTACCAAAGTCTCAGCCTAATGGGCCGCCATCCGTGCCCGAGGCTTTGCTGACCGGCCAATTGCAGGCCCTCGGTAGGTTTGGTCCGGGTGGCACGGGTTAAAATCAACGGTAAAGTCGGTCCCCGTCTATCCATGGTGACACTCGGGGGATTACCCAGGGGTGTCAAGCGGCGAGAGCATGCACACTGCCACCTCAGACTTGCAGATTGCTGCATGAGTCAAATGTAGTCACTAGTCCTAGGCATCGTAGAAGGGGGCGAAAAGGAAAACGCTTTCCACTTTTCAGAAAAATGCGAAAACCCGTCAGTGTGGAGGCATCCCAGATCGGACGGTCAGATGCTTGCACATTCATGTTAATGAACGGTAGCAAAATAAGAAAGCCGCCAGGCTAATCCATCGACGGTGGAAGCTGAATCTGCGGCCTTTTAGCCTTTTAGACTTTTACGTTTCTATTGAACGCTTACTAAACGTGGTTCGTAGCTTCAATAGAACTATGACGCCACCGGCTAACATTTGATAGCTAACGTGCACATCATGTGTAGATGTGTGTAGGGTCATGGTTTCATGCAAAATGGGCGTTTCTATAACTGTTAGTACCCGGGTAGACTTGAACTTATGCTTTGGACGTTTGGCGTAAATTTCACGTCCAAGCCACTGCTGCACTGCCACTGCTGTGCAGTGGCTTATAGAGTTTCAGAGTTTACACATGCAGACGAACGGGAGACGAACTAGGAACAATGCAGCCGCCCTGCAGCCGCGAGTAACCATGCCGGGGGCTATGTAGAATGCGTGCGTTGCAGACCACAATGAAAGGAAAGTTGCGCAAATTTGATCTGAAAATTTCTGTGTTCCGATTGTTCTGAAGCTGCCAGATGCGGCATCATTGGAATGTTTGTTGATGAAACTTGAAGCTCCATTGCGATCGATTAAGCGAACACATCCGAGCACTCGTATTTTAGCAACGTTGTCAACGAGGAGCCATGCAGCTTCCATACGCAACTTCTTCATAACACTAACCAAGTATAGCATAGCGATTGGAGAAACCTAAAGAGCTTTCTCAATCAAGAGGACCAATTTGCGGTGGCTAAGTTTGTCCATTTGTGCACGTTAAGACGCGCAGAGGTTTGAAGTAGGACAGTCGTCGACTAAGCCTGTCATGGCTCCGAACCGACGTTAATAAACAATTAACAATTAACAATTATAGAGGCGATCACCTTAATTATTTGGCTCGCTTGTACAAGATCACAAGCTCACGACCCCGGGGTGGCAACTCTTGTTTTAAAAGAAGAAATGTTTTGAAATGCTCATGGAGTAAAACTCCAACATGCGAATCTCCATTTGTGTTTCATATGTTATGGCTAGATCCGTCTCGTCGAGAGAAGCCCAAAGAACTTCTTGTTTTGAAAAACGGACCCCCCCTTCGTTTTAAAAACACCTTCAAAACGCTTTAAAACGTTTAAAACATTGCCAGGATATGGTCGTGCAAGAATACCTAGGCTTTGGAATGTTTTAAAAACAGCAAATGAAGTAAAACGTTTTAAAACTTCCATAACCATTCAAAACTTGACAAACTCGTCAAACTCGAGGGAATTTTAGGCGGCCTGCGCATGACCAAGTGTGTTTCGACCATAAAAACATAAATAAAACGGAGTATAGCCGGATTTAAAACGTTTTAAAACGTTTTGAAAACAGCCCAGGGAAGAAATTCTAGATGTTTTACTTTGACCATGTAACATGTTTTAAAAAAGGAGTTGCCACCCCGTGCTCACGACCATAAAGCATTATTGAGCATTTACCGTTTTTGTCTCAAGACTCGCTCGCACAACAGCTCTAACCCTATGCCGCCAGCATGAGGTCTAGCTGGACCGAGGCTGGACCCTGCCATCACTATTTGCTTGAACTTCTTTCCTCCGTGGTAACAACAAGGCAACTTCAACCTGTCACCTTGTCGGAAGTTGGTTGGGCCTAATGTTGTATTGTTAGTGAGAGAGGGGATCTGCAAGGCAGAAACATGTGCCGAAGCAACACAGCTTTCCCGAAGCCCACATACACATATACGTGCTGAGAAGCCTATGGTCGCCTTTGACTATCATCATGGTGTAGTAAACATTTCAAACTAGAGGGGCAGACCATCATCTCGTACATACTCCGTGTTCGGCTTGGCAGCTCACAATCAGGAGCATGCTACTTGTTTGTCACGCTAGTTGGATGAAGGAAATCATTGAACACGACTAGATGGTGCATTTCGACAGTCTTATTATCGAACGCCATCCAAACAAAAAGCTCACATGCGTCAATGATCGCCATAAGAAGAAATGCACATATGCCGACATGTTTTTTGGTTTTTGCTTATTGATCTGCCTTTGACGGAACCTGCAAACGAAGATGTTGATGTCAAAGCAGCAACAAGATTCTGGCGGGTGGAAGGCAAGTAAACCTATTGCAACCACCATCGTTGTCTTCTAAGAGAAGCAGTTGGGCTAAGAGTGGAAGAATTCCTTCAGATCTACTACTCGTCTTGACAAAAGTAGGCAGACACGAATGTGCAAAAGCGTCATTCGGATTTCGTGAAAATTTGGTAGGCAGTACCTTGTCAGTATGTGAATGCCCATCGTCGTGGTTTGCAGAATGACCATGGGCGTGATGATCCCACGGGTGCCGCAGTCCCTGCATGTGCAGCCATGTAATCCACTATTAAGCTCTATTCAGAGATCCGATTATGTGACAGACAAATGGAGCTGATCATGAGGGCCAGGCAAGTTTCCACCTATACCAAAACAAGCAAACAGTACAAGTCTCAAATAGGAGTAACAGATACTTACTAGAAAGACAGCCCCGTCCTCCTTGGCTCTGTATAGGATCCAAAACCTGCAGCAGAGAGAGAGCAAGAATGAAACGAATAATATACGCACAGCCCAAAGACTTGTGCAGGGGCCAGGCCCCTCTACTCTCAAGGAAGGTTCTTGCTGGCTTCGCAGTTTCTCGTAAGCTCTCCTTACTGTCATAAGTGTTTCCTTCCTCAAGCAATGGACTCTGCAAAGGAGCAAAAGACTTCAAAACACGCTGGACAACTCTTATGCCCCAATGCGCCGCAAAAATGGCTGGCCACTTGAACGAGCAGGATCCCTTGACAAATCCCAGGTTTTACACATGGACACCGAGGCCCCGAAATCTTGATGAACCGAGCTCTTATAGTTTCTTGCACCACTGACAACAACCTGGTTGCTCCTCCTGGTTGCGTTAAGAGGCCATTTGCATCAGCTACCATGGGCAACCAACAGGTTGCTGCCCAATCCTACCGTGAAAAGGGGTGCACATTTACAAGATTGGAGCTCAAAATCTAAAGAGATTCCTGGCTTCAAATCCAGAATGCAATGCAATCTCCGATGCTTAAGTGCGGGCAGCTTTTGCAAAGACAGATGATTAGCGCAAGGGCAAGCAAGCCAATTCCACATGAAATTGCATCGAGTTGCTCGTCCACAAATCAGCCAAAGTACAAACTTTCACTGCGGGCCATGCACGGAATGTTGGAGGCAAGTGAGTTTCGAGTACAATTATGAATAGCTAAATCAAGAGCGCAACGCAGTGCCTAGCGCTGCAGGTGCTTCTATCGATATTCTGAGGCACAACACGCTTGCATCCTGGCAGACGACCCGAGCACACAATGCGATTGAGGCGTTCAAAGACATTACATCAGATCAAGGAAGACCCCAATAGAGAATATTGATCACCGGATGCAATACATCCACATACTCAGACTTTCTGGAGAATTCTGCAAATGCCTAACATCCAATTTCACCATTACTAGGGCCCGGATTCACCTAGCAAGAAGTTTCGAGCTCTTGGATGATGCCGGCAAGCGACGTGATTGACTCCTCAGAGAGAGTTCCACTTAACAACGCTTGACAAACATACTCGGACGCAGCATGGAACTATATCAAAACAGAGCTTTGGGAAAGCCTACTAGTAAGAAGTTTGTAGACGGGTTGTATGTACCATCCAGACAAAGAGGAGAAAAACCTGGAAAAGAGTCTGAGAACCTGACAATCTGGACAACTCACCACATGAGCGCACACATTCCCTGCCCTGTCCGGACCTGCCACCGCTTTGGAGGATACAACGTGAGACCTGCATATGTGATGCCAGGCCCATGTCCCCCTGCCATTGTGCAGACCGGAATCAACTCAACTTGGCCCGTGCCCCCGCAAACTGCAAAACCCAATGCCTGAAGTTGGGCAAACAAAAGCGACCCAGCAGCTTGCCACTCGACTTGGCTCCACTCAGCTGCTCCAGAACTATAGAATCTTATTGCATGCCCTCCACACCTTTGGCAGCAGGCGCCCTGCCGGGGTATAGACTTCAAGTTCAACTTCAAGCTCCAGTGCCAGTGGCAGTGCTGGCCTCCGTCAAGACTCAAGAGTCAGACTCAGCTCGGCTATCTAGAGCTCCTTGCGCGAGGAAGTCGGAAGCCTGGTAGCAAACCCTAATGCCCTGATGAGTACCTTCAGAACCCTAATCCAGCCCTTCCAGGAAGGCTTCCTCACACACATACGACCTCGATTACAATGGTTCGCAAAGCGAACGCAAGTGTTACATGGGTTGTGACATGGTCACAATAGTCCTGCATGCAAGCAATCATTAAGAATCGAAACATCTCATACTACCTCTAACCCACACTAGCTTCGACTACCCCCCTCAAGAACTGTAGTAGAACGCGTTACCGGACCCGCTAACTAACCCCACGTAAACCGGTACTCTGACACTAGCACTGAAGACCCGGAGCCTGTAACGGGGTGTAGGCGGCTGCGCAAAGTCATATACTAGAGGGTCCCGGTCTTGTGAAGCACGAGCTGGCCCTCCTGCTGGTAAACGTGGTCCGCCACCGCCCTGCATGAAGGTGCCTTCCACGGCAGTCGTTGCTGATGATGTCCACCGCTTGATGTTGCGCCTCTCGTCCTCGATTCCCACATGTCGTGCCGCATGCTCACCATGCTCTTCTGCACTGTCCCCGATGGCATGGATGCCCGCTGCATAAAAGATGCCATGGACTCCACCATTTACGAATCCCCTGCCAGAATGACCTCGCCTCTCTGCAATGTATCCTCTCACGCCAGTAGATGAGCGGATATCCACCGAATGTGACCCGGAGCCTATGAGGGTTGTCTGCGGCTGCGCAAAGTCTGTCAGTGTGCATTGAGGCGGAATCAACCGGCTGAGTCCCCTGCAATGGACTGAGCCCGAGAGGCTGTCTCTAAGAGCGATAGTCCCCGCCACCTCCATCATCCTGCAATCCGCTCTCCCAACCATTGCCACACACCCATCAGCCTGTTGCCAGGCTGCCACTCCCCTGGCCACCATGGCCGACCCCCAAACGCGGTGCACGAGACCGTTATCAGCTACCAAAAGTTAGGGCGCCCTAGATGCGCCCTTCAGGTGACAGAAATTCCTTGCTGCGCCTGCCCTGCTCTGATCGATTGGAAGGGGCTGTATATCCATCGCAGCAATCCAGCGACTGCAAAAGAGAAGGGAGGCTTGCAAATTCTCTGCCCTGCCAGATCGAGCCACTATCAGTCTCCGCAAGCACCTCTTCGACTTCTTCTATCGAAATTGCGCGTCCATGGCAGGCGCTCGTCGGTAGCCTCGGTCAGGGCGGGGCCATGACCGTCAAAGCCCGCTGACAGAATGGCTCCCAACCGCTTCATCGACTACTTTGTGGTGTGCGGCCTGGGGCCGGAGCTGGTGTCAATCGAGGGCCAGAAGGGGTACCACGGGACCGCCGCAAAGTACCAGCCCGCGCTATTGGACCAGCTTCCTGTGAAGGATCATCCAGATGGGGGCCTGCCCCCACAGCTCCCCATGTGCTGCCTGCCTGGCGGGGTGGAGTTCTATGTGGCCGGGAGCAGCGAGACGGACTGGCCCATCCCAAAAACATATCCGGTCGTTTTGACGGGTGAGCGGGAGCGCATCTGCAGTTGTTCCCCTCATATGCTTAGTGCCAAGTCACTGCACCTTGTCCTCCTTCGTGGTCTGTGATTATTTCAAGGTGGTGTTCGATGAGATGAGCGCATTGATATGTTTCCCGATGTCTGGATGTTTTCATTACGGGCGCAGATCATGGGACTGTCTTGGAGTTGATGGATGCAGCCCCGCAGCCACACAGGTGTCCCTCCTCCTGAGTGGCATGTTTGGATAGATCAATCCAACTCAACAATCACCGAGAAGCGCTTTGCCTCTTTCATCACTTGCTGACTCATGACCACCATGTGGGGGCGTGCAGAGGGTGACGGCACGAAGAACTACGTGAGCTGCCTCTCGTTCCGGGACCCCGTGGACGAGGACATCTCAGCAACATACCGCATCCCCCCCAGCAGCTACTCCGACAAGGTCATCTGCATCGTCAGCCACTGGCCGTTCTTCGAGGTCTTCCGCGAGGTCCTCGAGGAGCTGCACAAGCTCTGCTTCTCCCCCACCGGCAGCAGGTGCGCGTGTGCCCCACCCCATGGCTGGGGGGCGAAGCTTTTATTTGATCCATGCTCGGCTACAGGTTACTCGTCCATATGCAGGTGTATAGGACTTGATTAAAGATCCCAAGGGGTCTGTAATCCAGAAGGTTGGGTAGTGTTTCGAAGCCCATCACTGCGGAGATTCGAGAAATGGCTACAGGGATGACTACAAATCTAGATGACTGCATCGGCTCTGGGTGCAAAGTTGGAAACCAAAATTCGTTTCACCATATGGCAGAGTCGTGAAGATTGATCATTCTAACTTCTTCTACTGGCTGGCCAAAACCTCTTGTAGATCTGGCGGTCAGATTGGGAAGGTAACCTTTCTCAGGAGTATTGTGGGGGAACTGTGGGTACCATAGACTCCTCCACCCGACCTTTATGTTGCCGATTCGAAACCGCGTTGCCTACGTTTTCTCTGCTTGTCATTCACCTAACGTCAACTTTCGAGGACATCCAAAGCATTGCACTCAAAAATCTTAAGGAGATCCAAAGCATGGCACTCATAAAAGCCGAAGCCGCTGACACTTTCCCATCTTTCTTTGACAGCAAACCCCTGTGGTCCACCATAACCGACTTGATCAGCGTCCCCCTGCCCGTGCCGGGCCAGTCCCAGGTCCTGTTTGCCGTGGAGAATTGCCTGCTCTCGGCCCAAGCGCCCCCCCGCGATGGCCTCCCGTACGCAGAGCTCTCTTTCCAGCCCCTGGTGCAATGTTTGGACATCGAGAAGTTCACGCGGGTCTTCACGGCGGTGCTGCTGGAGAAGCGGGTCCTCCTCAGAGCCAGCAAGTGAGTTGGGAGTCTGCTTCTCCAGAAGAAAAAGTGGCGCCGTAAGCGACAGTTTACGTTTTGCAGGGTTGGGGCAGGTCACAAAAGGAGGGAACGCAATGGGCGTTGGCAGCAGGGGGAAGGACACGACCTAGAAGTGCAGATTCCGTCGACTTTGGCAGAGGTACCGGTTCGAAGTCGAACAAAATTTCGCACGATTAAAGAAGGCCCCCTGATTCTACCGCTATCTCCCGTGTGAAACGGTGAATACAGGAACGTACAGGGGACTGGTTGTAGCTCTGCCTTCCATAAGCGATCCAGAGGGTTTTTGTACTGCAGTCGGACTCGTAATAATCCTCACTTACTCGTCAGAGGTTTCCATGGAACCGGAGCAAACTTCTCTTGATTGAGACCGGTCTGAGGCCCATCAGTAAAATATGCCCAAAATCCTTGGAAACTCCATCTCCTCTGGCAAAGTGAAACCCCAAAACATAGAATCTTCTAAATATTAAACCCGCCTTCCAGGTACTCGCTGCTGACGGTTGTGGCGGAGGCGCTGTGCCACCTGCTTTACCCAATCAAGTGGCAGCACGTGTACATCCCGGTGCTGCCGTATGCGCTGGTCGACATCGTGGACGCGCCCACACCGTACCTCATGGGCCTGCACTCGGGGGTGCACACCGGGGACATGCACCTCGACGGAGTCGTCGTCGTGGACCTTGACCAGAACCAGGTGCGGGGGTTGGGATTCTGGGATTTGGGAGTTCTAGGGGTTTGAATATCTTTGCGTTTGAAACTCCAATTGGCTGACATTCGGTTGTCGGGTTGCGATTTTGGGCTTAGGCTCCGTTCCCATCTCCGGAGGTTGCCTCAAAAGAGTCGTGATACATTTGTGGCGCATGGTGCGCAGCAAAATCGTGATCGTCTAGGGCTCCCCGTCGAAAGTGTTCTTGAGTCCCGTGCATCGGAGTCTGTTGTGCGGTCTCTAGTCGCTATATGTTTCCGTTCATGCCTCACTTGCACGCTGGTGTTGCATGTTTCGCCATGCTCGTGCCCCGCTTCCGCAGCCCAAAGCATCCCGCCCCTCAACCCACTCGTCGATTCCCCTTCGATAGGGTAGTACAACCGAACACATTCCCCGGTTGCCGGAACCCGAGGGCACGGCCCTGCGGCGGGCCATTTTGTAACTCGTACATTCCAACCTGGCATTCGTACAAACACAATCCCCATCCGTCTACTTCCCCTTTTCGTAGGTCAACACTACGGAAGATATCCCCCAATTGCCGGAACCCGAGGGCACGGCCCTGCGGCAGGCCATCCTGGAACTCGTGCACCCAAACCTGGCGGATATGGACCGGGCGCGCACGGGGGGCGGCGCCACTGACGGGATCAAGGCCAAGCGGCTGACGGGAAAACCCTGGTCGCGGGACCACGACCGGCGTTTCCGGTTAGGGCGCTGCGCTCCTTTGCATCTCCTAGGAGCCGGTTATCGGAGGTTGAACGGATGCTTGGAAGGGACATGATCTTCTAGCAGTCGGCATCTGTTCACCTGAAAGTATCAGAGCTTGCTCGACCCCCTGCCCCTTCGCTTTGCGTATTCTGGCTCAGCGATTTGATAGAACGCAGTAGCTGTGCCTGCCCCGTTTGGTGCAGTTTCCGATGTGCGTCAGATTCTTCCGTTTGACGGGTCCTCAAGCGGCAAGCGAGGCTTACCGCAAGCGCTCTCTTGCGTATCTGCAGCTTTGTGTTCCTCCAATTCTTTGCGTCCCTTCTGGAGAATTACCGGGAGTACATCGACCACGACCCGGCCGCCGAGCAGCCCTTCAACAGCACGGCGTTCCTCCTCAAACGGACCAAGAATACGAAACGCCCCGCAGAGCCCATGGTAAGCCGCAAGACGATCAAGACAGTCGACATGCAGTCTCCTGGCATCTCACTCTCCACCTGCGTGCTTCGCTGAAGCACTCGCTTTCGAGAAATACTTCTACAGTGCTTCCTTTGCGAACAGGAGCAGGGAAAATTATTATTCCGCTGTTGACCTGTTGCGGAGGGGGAAAAAGCGATGCGCGTTGGGCAGAGGTTCAACAGAAAAGATACGGGGGAACTCAAAAAGTCATTGTTTCTGTTTCCAGCGTTTGCAGCTTTCTGATTTTCTGTCCCAACTGCCGCTCCCTAAAACTCGCCATGCTCTTCACTAAGTGTTCTCTGCTCTTGTGACACTTGTCCCCGTTCCTCGCACAGCTGTCGCAGCTGCTGGGCTCCCAAGGTTTCATCGACTTTCTGGAGCGTGGGTACGGCTCCGAGCGGGCCGGCCCCAACATGCTGGACAAGGTCATGCTGGCCGCCGAAAGCGGCACCGGCGGGGGAGACGCTCTGCTGGCTCCGCCGCGCCCCGCCCAGACGGAGATCATCACGGTGCAGTCGACAACGCACACGAAGGAGGGATCGAGTGAGTCTCTTTCGGAAACGTCATTTGTGGACTCCTTGGTTTTATTTTAGTCTTTTAGTCTGAGACAACGAGTTCGTGTCCTATGGGCTCTTTCCGACCTGGCTTGGTTGGACCGCAATCGCGTCTCTCCGTGCCTCGTGCTATTTTTGGTTCGTCCGTTTTGTTCCAAGGCACGCTCTTCTGGGTTGGTGTTTCAAAATCGCTTGGATTCGATTTTGAAAATGAGGGTCAATTATCTCAGCGCAGTCCGAAGACCTTCGATGTCAGTAGGCAAAGTGGCTTCTATGCGCCACTCAGTTGCATTTTCTGTCAATAATGAGTCAGACAAGTCAACAGACTGGCCCAATCAATGTCTCCATCTACCCCTCCTTTCGTTGTTTACAATTCGTGTCAGCCCTCTCAGCCCCTCTGTCCCGTCGCCTTACCTTATATTCTCTCTTTTCAAGGAAGAAGCTTTGTCAAGAAGATGGATGATCTTGGTAACACATGCTCAGTAAGTCAAACACGGTGATTGGAAGTCTCTCTCCCCGCACAGAAACATTTATCCGGATGAACTTGAGTCTTGCAACGGGCAACCTGCCGAGAACCGGCTTTCTTTCAACTCCCTCCCTGACCGCACTTTTGCACCCCGCTCTGCTCGCAGGCCGCCGGGGCCGCCACAGCTACGACCGTTTTCCCGCGGCGCCGCGCTCCCGCGAGGCCGAGGAACGGCGCAAGGCCCTGCTCGCGAGCGCTATGGCCGCGCTCAACCCCCAGGCCTCCCGGTCCGCAGCGGCGGCCGGGAGCGCGCCGAACGGGGGGCCCGCGACGCAGCGGCAGCGCGAGGGCGGGCCGCCGACCGTCACGGACCACAAGTCGCCGCAGGAGAGGGCGGTAGGTTGGCCGAGCTTTGATTTGGAAGTTTGTTGTGAGAGTGTGGGTATGGAGGGTTGCTTGGAGTGCAGATTCAGGGGTTGTATTAGCGCATTGTAGCATCAGATACGCACAAACTCCTTCCTTCTCTTCAGGCATCTCGTGACTTGGATTTGTACTCGGAATGACCAGGCTTTTTCTCTCCAGGATTTCATGGTTGTGCAAAAGTAGATCAAAGTTCCGCTTTTTGTCCCCATATCCAGGTCTCGAATACGCGTCAACCCGTTACCGCAATCATGTACTCCCTTTGTACTCCCTTTCATTATCTTGCCTCGATTCTGACCACAAAGAACTGCCTGACTTTGTCCACTCATTGTGCCAACAGATAGGGTTACCGTCTTCACCTACCCGCTACCTATCCAGGCAAAGCACACTCTCAGTTCGTTTTGAAATAGGTATATCTTCATCGAACCGCTTCCTCGCATCTCTCTTCTCCCCCGTACTACCCCACCCCCAGGCTGAGCGCAAGCTAATGACTCCATCTGCGGAGAACCTCTTGATTTACAAGTTCTTCCCTTCCCTCACATTCCTCACGTCTCCCCCCTTTCTCCAGGCGGAGCGCGAGCTGATGATCCTGGACATCCGCGTGAAGCAGCAGGTGCTGTGGCGCAAGTTCCTGGAGATGCGCGGGCCCGACCTGGCCGCCTCCACCGAGTACGGCACGCTCTTCGCGCTCATCGACTCCGACCCCGACGGCTCCGGCGGCAGCGGCCTCGTCGAGTGCATCAGGTGCGCGCTGCGGCGGACTTTATTTTCGTGGATAGTTTGTGAAACTTTGGGGCGTGCATATGAAAATTACACCTCGCAATAAGCTTCAGGTGACAAACGAAGCGTCAAGGGTAAGGCAGGGGTCCAAGCTGCATTTCAAGCTCAAACCATTCGAGCCGTCAACGATAAACGAAGTTCCGTTGGACCTGCGTTGGCGGATTTTTGAAGCCGCGAGGACTCTTAGTTCCAAGACTAAGGCTTCGAAGAGCCTGGTTTTTTAAGAGGTTGTCCGTTTGCAGAGAGTTCATTCTAGAGGGCGGGTCGTGCGAGCTGGATAACGACCACTTTGACCCCGTCAAGGAACTGCTGAAGACGGTCGTCAAGCGGGCGACCTCTCGGGACGACTTCCTCACAGTCCAGGTAATGCTGCGCAAGCTTGGTCGCCTACGACCGCTGGCCAGTCCACCAGATCAGTCCCCCGGTTCTAAACCTGCTGTTCTGGCTTGATAGCGCGTTCTCGAGTGGCCGCTGTTCTTGAGCAGGCACTTTTGCGGAGCAACCCTTCTTCATTCGCGTCTTCTGGGGCAGGGGTTTTCCAAACTGGTAATAAGAGAGGCTTCGAAGATTGTGGTTCACGACGTTGATTCTCAGGAACGTCTCCGTTCTCCAGTTTCTGCAAGACGGGCAGAATTCGCTTGTCTGTTCCAGTACTGTCCTTTTCTGCTCTCGACGTTATTCCCCTGACTTCGGAAACAATCTCAGACCATGCGCGAAGAGCTCTGCTCCTCTGCCGCCGGTGCGCTAATAAGGTACTGATCCGCACCTCGTGTTGCAGTTTGCGATGGACATCTCGGCGCAGCTGTTCCGTCGCGACTCCGCCTCCGTCTGCGACTACATCCAGCGCCACATCGGGCACCTGCCCGTATGGGAGAGCCTACTCTTCTGGGAAACCGCCTTTGCAACGGCGATGGAGCAATGCCCGGAAAAGGGTCTCGGCCGCTCGCGCGTCGCGCTGCGCCAGCTTTTAATCCTCGCGGATCACATGGTCGGGTTGAGCGTTCCGGACGCAGAAGCGTGGGCCGCACTCGAAACAATCGCGCTAAGGAACAGTGTGGGGTATATTGAGTTGGTCAAACTGCGCGGCGCGCTCGCATTGATGGAGCAGTTACGGAGCGGTTATTGGGGGCTGACCCCCGGGCAGAAGGGCGGCCTCCAGCAGCGCAGCCAGGGTTTGCTTAACCTGGACGGGAACCACAACCCGGGGGAGTCGCTCGACGCGGCGGATCACAGCCAAGGGGACCTGAGCCTCAAAGTGCAGGCGTGGGCGCGCAGCATGTTTGCAAAGGAAAAGGTGACATTAGACACGAAACCTTCCCCGGGCAAAAACAAGGCGGAGAAGCTCCTCGGGGGGGGGCTCGTGGGGCGGACCAGCGTCGAGGGGAAGCTCGGGGGGGGGGCGGCAGGGATCCCCCGGGTTCAGGATTTTGCGGGGTCACGCGGAGGCGGTAACCGCGCTGCACGTGGGAAACCGGGAGGAAGGGGAGGACGAGGGGGATCCCGGAGTGATTGCGAGCGGGTCGGCAGATTGTACAGTGAAGCTCTGGAACCCGGAGCGGCGGGGCGAGGAGCTGCTGTGTACCATGGAGGGGCATACCAAGTGAGTGCTCGGACAGAAAAAGTGGTAAATCTCGTGTTTTCTGATGGTCATCTGCGGTTGCATGCTTGTAACTTGTGAGGCGAACGTAATCACGTTCAGACTTTGTTGTGTTACCCTTTGTTTCACAATGTTGAAATGTATCCTTTGTAGATCTTAGCCACTTTCGCCACTCAACCCGCTGCTTTCCTGATAACCAGTCAATCTCTAGATTCAATTGTCAAGAATTGGTATATTCACGCTCTTGTCATTGCTGTCCGTTCGTGCTGACCTCAAAATCGACGTGCCTGATATGGCGCTAAAGGCGTGCTCGTTACTCGTTGCAGACTGATCCGGTGCCTGGGATCCGACCGGATTCGGCTCATTTCGGGCGCGGACGACGCGCGCATTGTCGTGTGGGACAAGAACAGCGGCCACCTGCTGGTCGATTTCAACGACCACGAAGACAAGGTGCGGCGCAGAGTGGCTGGCGTCGGCTGCTCTATAGCATATCAACCTCTTTTCTGTTTGAAGCAGAGGGGTTTCGGTAGGGGCTTCAGTTGAGTTGAAAGCCAATAGCGGTACACTTCCGCGAGACATCTTTTGAGCAAGACGTTTGCCTACGAGCACTGTCCGAATCTTGCAGGTGTGCCACTTAGTGCCACTTAGAAGTCCTTTGAAGACAGAAGCTTTCAAAAGACCTTTGTAGGCGGGACGTCTCAACTGGTGCAGAGAATGGCCGTCGTTGTTCTGTTTACGTTCCTTTGCTTCTGGTTCCCAGAAGCGCGTCCTTGTTCGGTATGTCAAACCGAACTTGCCAAACCCCCAAACCCGCAACCCGTCAAGCCCTTTACCGGCTGAACCCTCCGGACTCCTCTCCGCTTGGGATTGCCGATCCATAAAACCTGGTTTCCGCCCCAAATTTCTAGAACTCCAAGTCCCTAACCGGCTGACCCGCGCAATTTCCGCCGCCCAGGTGAGCTGCGTCCGGCTGGTCCAGGGGCAGCAGGCGCTGTCCGGTTCGTACGATTGCAGCGTCCGCATGTGGGACCTGCGGACGAGCAAGTGCGTAGCGCTGCTGGGCAAGCACGCGGGGCCGGTCCTGTGCCTGGACCACGACTTTGCCACGGGGCTCGTCGCGACGGGGGGGACGGACGGCGTGTGCAACCTGTGGGACATCCGGGGGGGGAAGCTGCGGCACCGCCTCGTGGGGCACAACAACTGGATCAGGTCCGACCCTCGTTTCCTCTCGTGCTAAGTTGTATCGTCTGTAGCGCTTTTTTGATGAGTGTGTGAGTGCTTTTGACCGGACGCCGGTTCCATGCCGTTTTGAAGATTCTCGTGGCGATTTTGCCCCGATAATCTATTTAACCCTGTCACTGGCATGATCAAGCCCGCACAGGCGCCGGCGAAGCGGCTTGGATACGAAATGGAGAATTTTAACAAGTTTGAAGAGCGTTCGTACGAGGGAGATCTCCCTTCAGCCCATTCGGTCCTTGCAAGAAGGATTCGGATTCCGGTCTGAGTTTATTGCAATTGTCTTTTCCCCAGGGCGGTGCGCCTGTCCAATGACACCCTGGTGACAGGCAGCGATGACTGGACGGCCTGCGTGTGGGGCGCCGCGAGCGGGCTGTGCGGGGCAGTGCTGGCGTGTCACAGCGGGGGGGTAACTTGCGTGGACTTCAGTCCAAGCGGGGATGGCATCCTCACAGGTGAGCTTTGGGCTGTCCCGTGCTCTTGATATTCTTGGGGGGAACTCCTTGGACGCTGCACCTGTCTCTTTTGAGGTTTTTTGGAAGTTTGCCGATCTCCCTTCGCGAATTGGTATTGGAATGATCTTGTTGTCGTTTCGCGACGACTGGATTGCGTAAATGGGAACCAATTTCAGTCCGCCTTAGCATTCCTACGTTCGCTCTCGGCGGTCGTGTGACTGCACTTCCTTGCTCAGAAGGGCTCGGGACATGAATCAACTTCCAGCAACGTATCCTTCCTTTGATGTTGCAGATGGGATCCTTTACAAACAGGCGATTCGTACTCCGTTCTTCGAGATGCTTTTGCCCGTTTTATAGCACGCGCCATCCTCTTGCGCTCTGCAGGTTCCGTGGACAGCACCGTCCGCTTCTGGGAGCGCGAGGAGGGCACCGCCAGCATGCGCTGCGTCGAGACGGTGGGCGTGCACAACGGCCCCATCCTGGGCGTCAAGGCGAGCGAGGCCTGGATCGCCATCGGGGCTGCGGACAACTCCATGGCGCTCTTCCACCGTCCGGAGGGCGTCCGAAGCAGCGTTAAGTCGCTCCAAAAGAGCAGAATGGCGGAATACCAGCTGCTGCGGACGATGCACAAAAGTGCTGCGATGGTGCGCGCCGTCGCGTGCGATGTGATTCGCGCGAGGGTGTGCAGCGGGGGGCGGAACGGGGTTATTCGGCTTTGGGAGCCGTCGCTTCCCGGATGAGGCGGCGTGCGAGGAGATTGTGTCTGTTCGTGTTGTGCTTGGGGATGCTATGTTGAAGAGAGAATATTCAAAAAATGTTCGTCTGACCTGGCCCGAACTCCGCTCATGCACTGGGCCGGAATGCATGTAATATCTAACGCATTTGCAAGAATATGTTCGTGCACGCAGGCATGTGCAGATGTTGAAAGGGCGGACGAGCTCAAGGTCATCATGGCATGCCGTCAGGCTCCATCATGGCATACGGCCAAGCTATTCCTGGCCGCTTGAGCTGCCAATACTTGTGTTCGAGATGTCGAACTTTCTTGCTTTCGGAGCTAGCTGTTGTTCGACAACCCGAAGATGACCGTAAATGCGACTGAGATCGAGCTGCTGCCGGCGAGCTTGGATTGTACTAACGCTGCATGTGAGCTAGCTGACGGTAATTACATCATTCAATAGCTGCTAAAGCTCCGGGGCCCGCGGCTAGGCATATGGCCTGTCTAGGCCGGGCCCACTGCGTCGTAATTTTGCCCGGACATATAACGAGCTATGCGGATTTTGATCGCAATTAGCGCTTTCAAACCAGATTAATGTACCGTATATGATATAACATGGCATGTACATATCATACATACATACATCACATTATAAAGCCCGTACCGAGGCATGGGGCTTAATTGAGTACATGGGTTCGGGGCCGAGTTCTACCTAACAAGCTAATTGATCTACATGATCTGATCTACCTGCAAGCAAGATCTTATATACTGGCATGGTTTCTCTTTATGAATGTGCCAATACACCCGGGCCAGCGCGCTTGCAGAATGAAGAGAAGAAAACTTAAACCGCTTGCATCGCATGTAGTGATTGATTATATAACGACATGGTAAATGTGTGATTTGCAGCTAGACGACCACATGAGCTGACTAGTGTACGAAGTATATTCCTATTATAAGAACCAAAAATGCATATCTGCCACAATCTCACATGTATCTCTAGTGCAATGCATGTCCGCCGGGTAGCTGACTCGGCCGACAATTTTACTGTCGGGTTAAAGCAGATTTGTTCCGACGTAGTCTTGACGGTATGACAAGTCACAAAACTCAACCAACGCGCTTCTGCATGACCGTGTCACCCATGCAATGATTTCACTAGCGTTTCTGAGTGACCCCTTTATTGTTTCGACTCAAACGAGTAGTTTAGCTGAAATATCTTTAAGCCCAGTAGTTACGCCACTGGGATAAAGTAGCATGTCATGTTATAGCCATGTTGCTTCGTAGTCAGAAACTGCTTGGTGACTGGAGTGGTAACATTTTTTGATGAAGGGGCCGGATTCCGAAATTGTTTATTTTCATGCGCCATGGGCCCAGGTGCCTAAGCGTGTATAAAAAGAAGTGGCCGTTGTCATGTGAATTCATGCGCGGCATGTGTGGCTGAGTATGCACGTCATGGTGACGTGTGTTTGAAGTTGGATATCATGCATCAGTAGACTGTCACCCAACCCGATGTTTTTGAGGTGATACAATTCAAGTCTCGCACTCAGGCTGGACGGTCAGATTCGGAAAAAAGGAGTTTGGCGGATGGAGCTTTGGCTGCAGTGAATGGCTTGAAGTTGCATGAAGTTGCATGAATGGCTTGCAGTAATTATTCACGATAAAGCATGGTTGCGAAGCAACTGTCCACGATTGCCCAGACACTAATACGACCCTATCATCCAATCGTTCCTTTGGCAAGCCGACCTCGATATCATCTGCCTTGACAAACAGATCCGCTCCTCAGATTTCTCATTTCAAGCTCTTCCTTTGACATGGCCTCCAGTGGGCAAGCCGCCCACCGTCTTATTATACCAAAATTGCGATCACAAGTGTTAACAATGGCAGATAACTTACAGCGGACCGAGCCAGCTAAACTGCATTCTAGTCGAGACTTGGCATTCGCTGCAATGCGCAACCTGGGCTCTACATCATGTTGATCTTGCCGTTGAGGCCGTTGGGGAAGAAGAGACCCTTGTTCCCGCCCGCGCACACGATCGAGATGACCTCGGACGTCGTGCGGACGTACGTCAGGGAGTCGCCCTCCGTCACGGCGCGCAGCTGCGTGAAGCCGTCGGCGACCAGGGGAGTCTCCTTGCCACCGCCGAGGGCGGCGCGCAGGGCGACGATCAGGTTGCCGATGTCGCCAACCGTCACTCCGTAGCCGGTGACGACGCTGACGAACTCGGCGAGCTCGGCACGGACGGCACCCGCGTGGTAGGCCTCCACGCCGAGGATGCGGGCGGCGACCTGCGGGGCGGAACCGGAATCCGGTGAGCGGAATCCCTTGGATTTCGAACTTTGGACTGACAATCACCCAAGGCTGAAGAAAACTGGGAAAGCATAGGACGGATCTTCAGGATCAGAAGCGGAGCAGCTTCGAAAGAGTTGCGTGCAGCTATGATGCGACCGAAAGGAGAAGAACAGAACATTGGATTCGGAGGCAATGAGAAGCATTGATGCTCACCCCAGCGACGTTCTTGTCGCTGAACAGAGGGACGGCACCCTGCAGACCAGAAAGGGAGGCGGGTCAGCAATGTAGGTGACTGCAAAATAATGAGGACTCTGTGCAAGCACATCGAAAGGTGCAGGGCGCAGAAACAGCCCTTTCAAGTTGCCCTTGCCGATGGATGAGCATATTACGCCGCAAGCGACTTGGACTTTGCACCCAACCGAGAAGAGTTGCGGTCCACACTTTGTCTCTCAAAGACATTTTCATGGGAACAGTTGAAGACAATCGAGCAAAACCGGGTTCACTTACGCCATAGGCAGTCACACCGACGTCCTCGAAGATGAAGGCGCCGAGCAGGAAGGTGACGTCATCGGTGTAGGGGCTGAAGGGGGGGTCCAGGGTGGCATTGGCGGCAGCGTTAGCAGCGACGGCGAAGGCAGGGCCGATGTCGATCGCGGGCTCAGGGACCTGTACCGAGCGTAAAGTCTTTCGTGAGCTGGCTTTTACGTGGATGGGTATGTGAGCTGCTTTTTACGTGGATGGGTAGATGGAAGTTGCACGATATGGATTGCCTTGACGCCAACGTCAGCGAGGGAGGATAAGGGTTGGCCTTGGCAGGGGTGAATTTGAAGCAGGTGACGTCTGCAGTGTTAGAACAAAGGCCCGAATTCAAATCTTGACACTCGAGCCCTTCCAAGGGTCATGGGGCACCGAACGGTCTTGCCAGTACTTGCTCATCCTGCCAATCCTGGTATCTGGTCGATGCGTCTGCAAACCAGACTTCGTATGACTCTGCCATTCCTAACAGGTCGCCAAGGAGGATGATGTGGATTCGATTTACTGGGAGACGGGAGCACTTACAGCGGCGTCACCCAGAGCGGTCCTGAGGAACTTGACGTGGTTGATCTCGTCCTGCAAACGAAGGCGGACAGGAATGACGTCAGCATTGACTTGCATTTCGCTGGAACACCTCAGGTGAACGCTATGGTCAGAGACGAGACAAAAGGCTGCTGCAAAGGAGAGCCAGCGTGTGCGTTGCATCATACCCTGCGTCAGACCCCAGCGTTCGAATCCCATCAGCTCACACAAACGAAAGGAAGACCGGCCTTCTGGTCCGGCTCCAAGGACATCAACACGTGTAAGATGGCGCCAGATATACGTCATATTGATGACTCACAATGGCAATCTGCTCGGCATATGCCTGGGCGTCGGCAGAGAGGGACGCCTTTTGTCCACCAATGACGGGGCCTCCTCCACCGGTGAGGCTGCTCTCCAGACCCTTGCCGAAAGCAGCCCACGAGTAGAACTCGCCCTCCAAATACTCCAGGTTCTGAACAGCAGAGGGGGCTGGGTCAGCATGGGGACCCACTGTGCATACTGGTACACATTTGAAAATGGAATTTCAGAATGTGTGACATCAGTGGTTGCAGGAGGATACAGGACTGGTCTCAGGTATCGGCTTCTAAGCCTTTTGAAATGAGCAAAACTACAGGACAAGCCGGCATGTGACCCACAGTGAATGAAGAGCTGCTGCGAATTGTCTTCGAAAATGATGAGGACAGGTAGGGCTCAGCGTGAGTACGGGGGAATGGGGCGAGTACAGAGGAATGAGAAAGAGTCTACGGGCAGATCTTTCGTGCAACTTTCCCATAGTCGTGAAAAGCCGGCTGCTCCTTTGTCGAGTCTGTCCACATTCAAAGAGACACTGCCCTGCATTTAAATCTGGAAACAACCGGTGCTTTAGCAGAAAGCTTCTGATTGGTTGCTGTAGATGTTTTTGCTTACCAGAGCAAAGTTGAGGATGTCAGCATCAGTGATGGGCCCAGCAGTGGGGGCGGGTGTCCCAGCGGTGGGGGCGGGCGTGTCCGTAGCGGTGGGCATAGGGGTGGGGGCACCTGCAAATGAGCGGAAGGAGCCCATGTCAAAGGCGTATGGGGTATACTTTTTGCCGCACTCTCGAGACAGCGATGTGTGGAGGCTTGCTCTTGGAGTGCCGAGGCCCACCAGGTTGAGATTATCCACTCTGCTTGATATGGCTTTTAGGGGAGTCCACATAAATTGGGGGCCCTTGATACAAGGCAGGCATGCAACTAAGCACCGTCGTTCTTAGATTCTGCCTTCTGAGGGGGTGACAAAGTGACCCCTATCCAGCTCCATCCAAGTTTTTGGTACTAGAAGGACTGCCCAAAACGCCCGCCTCATTCTGACAAGCGCGGGAGCAATGTGACAACATGGAGGTGTAGCACTCAGTCCCTTGCAGGTTCACCGAGGGGCTCTTAGACAGACACAGTCATGATGAGCTGGCTAAGATAGGCAAGCTGGGATGAGGAAATGTCATAAAGGTGGGGGAGAGCCCTACCTGGGACGACGCCAGCTCCGGCGACCACATTGGAGGTACCAGTGGCGACACAGTCGGGGGTGGACAGGCCAGAGCAAGAAGTAGCGGGGGTAGGGCAGCAGAAGAAAGTCTGCAAAGGGTAAGAGCTATGTCAGCATGGTAAGAAGTTGGGGGGCGAACCAGCATGTTCAAATGAAGGGAAATAATCAGGGAAAGGTGTGGGAACAAATAGGTGACAATAAGGGTCAGCAAAAGTATGCTTTGGAGGAGGGGGTCAGCATTGGAAACAGAAATGTGTGGAGGAGAAATGGTGGACGAGAATGTTCGTCTGACACGTTGAAGTAGCAGGTGTCGGCAGTGCCTGCATCTGTTAACATGTGTTTCTGAGGAAATAAGATTCCAAAGGAATGCCAAACAGGGAGTGTGAAGTCTAGGCTAAAGGGTGTGATGTCTGGGCTATAGAGCAATGCGGGTCACTCTCATGTTTCGTGCCGTAGAGAAGCAACTGGCCAAGTCTGGGGCAGGACTGTAGCACGGGAAGTTACTCGACAACAGATCCAGGAGATAGATGGTCCACAAAGGGCAGTGGCATGATGGAAGCTTGTCATGGGCTTTTGTATAATGCAGGTGTTGATCTTCTCTGGTTCAATAGCAACTCGCTGTGATCACAAGGATCGCTAAATTACTCAATCCAAGGTCCTGAACTGCCCGTGCAAAATGTGCCACAACTCTCATCTTGAGATCCAAGGCTTTTGTGCGAACCACCATACTTGAGCAATGCCAGAGATCTGCGGCTTTTGCGCCAAACTCCATATCTGGCAACCAATGCCCCAGTATATCACCAAACTTGGAAGGTGCAATGCCAATGAAATTCTCGCTCTGGGGTCCCAAAACGTCTATCATTGCTCAAACCCCTGGAGAAACTAAATGCTGCAACAACATCCTCAGCCAAGAAAGCAAGTCCCCGGAACTTTAGAGGTCTGCACAGATACCCAGAATCCTCTTCTTTGGGACTGAGGTCGTCTGAAAAGCTACCAGCGGGGACAGAGAAGCAAAGGCACATTCTCCTAGGAGAGGAGGCACTTTAGAGCAACCGCTTCAACACCAGATCCAGCTCGGAGAGAGGCCAGCTCCGGAAAGCAGCAATTAATGTTGATTGTGAGGGCAGACTACTTACGCCCGTGGAGGTGTAGCAACCGGTGAAGTCAGCGCTGGGGCAGCTCTGCGCGGCGGCGAGCGCCACGAGGGCGGCCACCGCAGCGGCGAACAGGGCGACGCGCGCCATGGCGAAGAGCAGAGGCTAAGGAATTTGGACCCTTGAGCTGCTGTTCGAAAGGAATGCAAGTTGTGAACTAAACGCTTCAAGAATTCAGAGGTGTTACGATACGAGCCGCTGGTGTGGCGATTGCAGTTCGCAAGCTGAATCGAACGTGAGGGCCCCCGAGGGGACGTGCTGCTGAGTGCAGTCTTTTGCTCGACGTGCTACCGTAGCTGCAAGACGCAGTGCATGCGGCAGTGCCTGATTGTACGCAGTAGAGGTTGAGCAGTACTGCATGATTGGACGGTGGCGTCCTGAGAATCGGCACTCCGGCCACAGCCTACACATTGTACCTAGTAGGTACTACTGGCTTCGAGTACAATGTGGTACATACCGCTGAGGTACCTACCTATGCTGTTGGGTATACCTATAAGCTGTGGTCATTCTCAAATCGTGTTCGGGTCCAATATTGACAACCGGTCACCGGCCCTCAACCAAAATATCCATGTCGCACGACAACTGTGGATAGTCAGCTTGAAAGGCGATCGGACGGTTGCATATGGCAAAATCTAAGATCTGCCCACTCAGGTTACCAGACCCGGGGCCCACTGAGGGCCGGGGGAGCCCCGCCGCGGACATTCCGGTAAACCTGCAGTCAATGGTCACATACGGTACCTACGTACAGGCAGATTTTACCAGTGCAGGTACCGTAACAAAATTGTCACACTAGGCACCGCACTGAGCACTCGTTCCCAGTACCTATTGTGTACGCGTTGAGCGCTCTGAGGCTGAGGGCTCGAGTTCCGTGTTTGTCGAGAAATCGCGTCATGGAGCGTGCCGTCGATCCCGTGACAAGATCTGTATCCTTGAGCTGCCGGCTACAAGCCTTCCACGTGGACATCCATATATGCGAAGGATACGTCTTGACATCAGCGGATCCTCTAAACGTCACACCTTGCAAGATAGACGTCACTAAGCCTTGACGTCACAAAAGCACTAGATATTATTCCTCGCCGTTGATTGGCTGAGCAGTTACTGTGTCAGCTTCAAAGCCAATCACATGAAAGGAGAGCCGGAAATATTGTCTGCTGACGTATAATCTCATATCATTGGGAAGATGCCGAATTTGTTGGTCACTTCATGCGTGTACGGATCCCGGACTCAGCCGACTTCGGGGAATCAGGTACTGCAACAAACATTGGATTATAGCATTTATAATTGGCCCCCTTTCCATCTCCAAACATCCGTTGTAGTCTAGTCGGTTAGGATACGCGGCTCTCACCCGCGCGACCCGGGTTCAAATCCCGGCAACGGAACACTTTTTACTAGTTAACGTTAGCAATTGGCCGACTGGCTTTCACCTTGCCCCCCGAGCCCCCCCGCTTTTTCCTCTTTGAGCCTTTGTTGCATTGCATGTGAGTGATCGATAACTTTATCAGCATTGCGGTCACTGTGCATGCCTACTGCAGGACCTATAGTATATGATGCACATGCTGGTGCCGGTCCAGAGACTGAGAACTTGCGTCGCTATACTGTTTAACAATCTGCACTTCCTTTTTAAGTGTGACGCTCATGGGGCAGACGAACACCTTGCTATTTTTGTCTTTGAAAAGAGGTACCGACTTTGGGTCTAGTTACTTGCCCTTCGATACCACATGTGAATGCCATGCCATGACTCTTGCCATGTTGCACCTATAGGTGCCCCCCGGCCCAAAACTCAAAAATGACAATCCTCGGGACTTGTTGATAGCAACAGTGGTAGGTTGTTGAAGTGAGTTGCGCAGTGCTGCCTCTCCATATTCAGACCTTGTGCATGTCCAATCAAAAGCATGCAATTTGGTACAATGTTCCACTCCGCGTCAATATACTGTTGTGCTGTCTTTATCATGACATGCAGAAAACAAAAGCATGCTAAAATAGGATCAGCGAGTCTGAGCTCATGATCTATTGCCAAGAATGTAGTGTTGCAAAATGAATATCAAACGAGCATATATGTTTTAAGTGACATATGTTGTGCAAAGCACGCTGCCAAATTGCAACAGACGCAATAGGTAAGACTGCCGAGTGCAGGTCGGCTAGTCAAGTGAACACATGGACGCCTACTACAGTAGCAATACGGCTTTACTTACGCATAGGCTAGTCTGGAAGCTGCCCGCCAGTGAGGACAGATTTGCATCGGTGGCTCTAGACGTTGAATGCATACCATGCTTGATAACAACAGCGGCAGAATGAGAAAGCACAGAAGGCCATCATGTCGCTTGATTTTTCGTTGCAAGCCACCTCTTCATCATCGGGGTGCGGAACGACTCCCAAAAAAGGTGGCCACGACCAAAGCTACCCCCGCGCTCATGGCGGCTCCAACAAAGGTGCCTGGACCAAGACGCTTCTTGTGGTTCGCCAATGCCGTGTTGTGAGCGGCCAGCATGGACCGCTCTCTCATGAGGGCAGCTTCCAGTGTCTCCCTAGAAAAGAATCAAGATGCAGGTTGTGGGTCACAACGGTGGTGCGTCCTTGCTTGCTTACACACCAACTTGCAGTGGCATCCCAGATGATCCAGGCAGCTAGGTGCAATAACAGGGGGAGATGAGGATGAGCCGAGTCATTGCGGGTATTCTTAACCCACTCCTGATCATTGCCCAAAAACATATCGAAGATCAACGTAAGGTTTCAACATCCTGATTTCAGGGAACCCGGCCCTCGGAGAGGGGTCCCCTGCGGGACTCTCACTTCTATCCACCAGAACGCGTTGCAATCTGACACTCCATGATCTCCGTTTTGCTTCTGCATGATTGGTCCCCCCCGCACCCAGATCCACATTGGGCAAACAACCAGAGAGGAAAACAATAAAACGAGGGACGGAGTAGTGCGCTCACCTGAGCGCCTGTTCCTCGTTCATCTCCAGCGCGCTGTGCACGAGGTCGCGCAGCTCGCGCACTCCCTCCACCGGCAGTACCAGCTCCTTCCGCCGGAACGGGTTCAGGCTGCGGGGGGCGGCCGCCACAAACGACGCCGCCCCCTGAAACGTGCCCCCGGAGCCCGCAAAGTTTGGAAGCTCCATCGTGCTCAGTCGACCCGCTCCTAAACTCGACAAACTCTCCGAGATCGACGCGATGGGCGCTTTTGAGCTATTCAAACCCTCCCCCGGAGGTCGAGTCGGCCCCGCCTCTGGCTTACTCTCTCCTCGGCTGACATCCTCCCCTCCTTCAGACTTCGCCTCGGCGCTCCCCCTGGCGCCTTCCGCTCTTTCATTCCGTTCGGTCTCCTTGCCGTCCCCCCTTCCCGAGACCGCCGCAGCAGGTGGGACCAGCTTGGCCCGGTCTGCTGGGTGCAGAGCCCCCTGCACGACGTACGGCCGCGAATTGACGATTGCCACGTGGCTCGGGGGGATGTGGTAGGCCTCCATGACCGAGGCCGCGGCCGGGTAGCGCCGCTCCGCGCTGCTGGCAAACTTGTTCGTGACTGCCAGGATGAGCGGTACACCCGAGGAGCGCACCTGGGGGAGCGGAAAACAATCGTTGACGTCAGCAAGGGTACAACGATGCGTTTCTCTGCGGACATGTCTGTTGGTCGAGGTCATGTGAGCTGACGAAGTAATCAGAAACGACTGGCCGAAAAGGAATCCAATCTTATCGATCAGCACCGCCGCTGCCCTCAAAAGAGTGATGAAGAGCAGCCGAACCCAGAAGCTTGACGAGCGGCTTCTTTGGGGCCGGAAACAAGAGACTTTCTGGACCTATGTAATTCATTGAAAGAACTCATTCCAACGGCCCTTCTCACCTCGTCGAGGAGCAGCGAGAGCGCGGGCTTGTCGAGCGGCTTCCCGCGCGGCCCCCGCAGCTGCGGAATCTTGCTGGCCAGGTTGTGGACGAGGACGACTGCGTCGACTCGCCGGCCCAGAGGCCCCGCGTGGGGATGCAGCTCACGGTTCAAGGTCTGGGCGTCCCCGGGTAGGTCCTGGAGCGAAGGTCAAAAAAGATAAACTAAAAATGCAGGATGAAGGAGAGAGGTGTCGCCGGATGAGAGCTCGCTGTCGTGGATCTCAAGAAAAAAGCTACAAGGAGCCAACCAAAAGGGGCAGAAAAAGAACAGAAAGCAAAGAATTTCAATGAGATCTGGATTCTTCCCATGGAAAGTGCCGAGTGGTGACCGTTATCGTTTTGCCTGAGGAACAAGATATGACAATCGTAAGGCCCCAGTGGAGGCGGCATGTCGGAACGTAGCAGAGCAGAGAGCTTCGTGACCGCCGTAAGCTCGTACACGAAGCGCGGATTCACAACTTACAAAATATCCCGGCTATTGTATGAGCAAGAGAAAGCTACCCATCAGTCTACCCTCGTTCCAGTCAAGCTGTGGCTCCACATGGTCACACCCAACTCTTCTCCAATAAACTGCATCGGCACTCTATCGCTGACATACCTGCAGGTTAACCCCGACACCGTCCACGTAACCCACGCCCTCGGCAACCCCTTCCCGCCACTCTAGATCCGGCACCACCCCTAGATCGTCCCACAGCGACGGCTCCCCCTGTTGGCCCATCAGCGCCGACCAAAGCGAAGTCTTCCCCGCGCCTTCCAGCCCGATCAACCGCACGCGCCGTAACCGCATCGCCACGCTTTTGCTGCTCGTGTCAAAATCGCTGCTGCAGTGAACGACGACCTCGCCCGTCGGGCCCTCGTCGTACCACCCCCGGAACTCCTCCTGCGACAGGGCCTCCTCCAGGGAAGGTATAGGCGTCCCCCCGGGGCGCCACGGCAGGGGGGGAAGCCTAAAGCTCCGCCGCCAGAGCGCCCAGCGCGGCTCGGGGGCCTCGTCAGAGGCTGGGATGTCGGTTTGCTGGTCTGTGGGCTGGGCGTCGCCGGCTTGAGCGGGGCCCGGGTCGGAGTTGGGGGGGAGGTTGCGGTCGCCCCGGCCTTGGTTGCGAAGAGGGGGCCCGATGTGAACGCGTATACTCTGCGGGAGGATGTTTCAAGTTAGAGGGAAGGATTGGGATTGGTGTGTCATTATCGGCTTAACCATGCAGATCCTAGGAGGCAGAAGGCTCTGGGACTTCAGTGCACTGAGGGCCGACCCGGCAATGTTCTGGTGCAGTCAAACCAGCTGACTCGGACAAGCTACGAGCCTAAAAGATGCCTTTGAGAAGCGTTTTTGAAAGTGACGAGAGATCGGGCGAACAGCATGGAGCCTACACAAGTAGAATTGCAGAGAAACGTGGCCTGATTGTAAGATGTGCAAGAAGGCCAGAGTGATCAAAGTGCGTGTCCAATATGCCGCTTGTCGCTCCCTTGCCTTTCGCCAAGGGAGGTGCCCGAGTACGGCACTCAACATGAGAAGGTCCACTTTCTAAACGGGTTCACATCGGTAGACAAACTCGGAAGTGAACATGCTCAAGACCGAGACACTTTTGGGAAGCCTCGATCGTCCCGTCGCGCTCTTGGTGGAATTGCAGCTCACATGCACCCGTCTTGAAGACCGGAACGGCTATGCACTCTTGGGCAGCAATCTCAAAGCCGGTGTTGCCATCTGCGACACACCGCAAACCCATTCTATTAGTGAAGGTCCACAGACGTCACTGTCCGCCTCGGCCCTGCACTTACCTCCTGCGGTGCCTGCTCCGAGAACGCGTCCTCCCAGACCGGTGGGGCAGCCAACATCCGCTCAATGCTGGCGGCGCACCACTGCCCGTCCACTTGTGCCTCCACTCTAGTTACCGCGTGCAGCCCCTGCCCGTGGACGTCCACCTTGATCGGGCCCGCGCCGTTCTGGCCCGGCGACCCCGCCCACTTGAGGGGCACTACGCTGGTCGCCGTGCGGACCACGGTCGGCTCCGCAATCTGCAAATGGCACGGGAAAGAAAGAGCTGAGAAGCGGTTGGCTTGAGCGACCCAGAGCAACCGAACGGAGCGCTCGGAGCAATCCTCGCGCACTCAGCACTCAGGAGGACCTTTGGATAAGGTGGAACAACCAGGAGGACGAAAGAAATTGTCTGCCATTCAGTAAGCCCCACTGTCCGAGATGAAAACCGGTTGGCTTAAGCGAACCGTTGAAGACCGAGGGAATTGATGGACCAGTCCTGCAATGATGTGGCTACTCACCAGAGCTATCGAACAAGCGGAAATGATCAGAGGGACGAAATGAAATATACCATATGCTCGCCGTTCAATGGGTTTGAAAGGACAATGTGTGCCGATGGATGACGCCCACCTGTCCGAGCTCGATGTCGTCGAAGTCGATGGGCGCCGACCAGGGCAGCGCGTGCTGCCCGAGGACGGCGGCTGGAAAGGGGGATCCCTCGGCCATGGCGAGCGAGTACATGGCGTGGAATCGCGCGCGGTACTGCGCCATGGTGTGGCTGTGGAAGCGCTTCTGGACTTCCGCCATCCAGCCACGCATGCCCGCCGCAATTAGCTGCTGGTACCTGGGGCCGGGGGAGGCGGGAGCAACAAATGAGCCGAAAGACGCAGAATAAGCCCACAGTTTTATTGCTTAGTGGGCTGCATCAAAACAAAATTGTAGCATCGGTTCGGATACTAAGAGCAGCTGGAAGGGCAATCATTTATAAACTTAATGCAGTGGCAAAGCTCAAGGAAGGACTTCGGCATGTACTGGGGACCGGGGCTGTCAGCGAATGGGCGTACTTAATATTTGCAGAGCACAAATGAGCGGGGCCGTTCTGAAGCTTCAACAAGGGTTGAACTTTGGTGGCTCGTGACGTCGAGGGTGCAAAGGAGACGGTGGAGCACTTGATTGAAGCAGCCAAACCAGAGGCTGGCGAAATACGCACGAGACAAGAGGCGAGGAAGTAAGACAGTCGTAACTCAGTCCCTTGAGAAGGTTGAAAAGCGTAACGCTCTACTCGACTCTGCTGGGCCGACGGACAAGTCGCCACGAAAGTCGGAAGAAGCAATCGAGGCCTCACTCTCCAGAACCAATGTGCTCCGCGTGCGTCGGCATCAGCAGGTAGAGGTGTCCGAACGGCACGTACGACGGCATCGGCACGCTCGGGATCGGAACGGACGGTATCGAGACGGATGGCATGGAGACGGACGGCATGCTGGGCATTGACGTCATCACGGCGGGCATCCGGTCCCGGATCTGCTCCGCCCACCCCCACCCCCATCCGAGCGGTCCCGGCCCAGGTTGATCCGGCTCCACAACCAGGGTTTGAGGATTCGGGTTCCGGATTTCGCGGGCAGCAGAACCGTCCGTGTTTAAGCTGTCCGTGGGCTGTTGCGTGCTCGGTACTATCCTAGCTTCTGCCGGGGCGCTCTTGACCATTTCGGGGGCCTCGGCGGGGCCAGTTTGCGGGGGCGCATCGACCCCCACGTTGCAGAATGGGAGGAGGTTTGACTGCCCAGCTCGACCGAGCTGCCGCCCGGCCCCTGCCTGTACTCTGCTCCACATCCCCCGTGCGAGCTGCACCGGTTGGCTGCTTCCTACTCGCTGTAAGGGAGTCTCGTCACGGTCTCGTTGTGAGGGAACCGTGTTGCTGTCTCCTAAGTTACCACCTTTGTACAAGGCCGACGCTAAATCCGAGTTCGTATTTACAGATTGGTTATGTACACTCTGCGCAGTTGATGCGACGTCCGGTGCGCCGATCGCACTTGCTGTGACCAAGCTCTCTGCAGTAGGATCCTGAACTATAATCTCCGCCGAAGGAATCTTCTCCCGTCCCGAGGGGTCGCTAAGTGAGGCAAACTTGGTCCCCTTGTTTGGAACTGCTCCCGTCTCCTCCCCCCGCTTCCGCTTCACCCAGGCTGCCGCTGCGTCCCTAGAATTCCCTACCAGGGGGGCAAGCTTCGGCACCCTCCAGAACCCCCTCTGGAGCGCGCCCCACAGAGGGGGTCCCGTTTTCCTGGTGTCCTGGCCCCCCGGGAACGAGGTGCTCACCAGCATGGCCGCTTGAGCTGCCAGCTCTTCTGCTTGGAGGCTGTAGTGTTGGAAGTAAGCAGGGGACAGGATGCGGGGGATGATGTCCTCCGGGATGCAGAAGCTGCGGAAGTGGTGCTGCCAGCCGCGCTGGTGGACGTAGCTGACGCAAGCACACGAGAGATGACGTCATGATTGAGGATGCGCAACTGGCTAAGAGATGTTCTCTACTCATTGAAGCTATTCTCAGGTCGGCTTATTTCTATTCGCCTCGAAGCAACTTGGTGCTTTGGGCCTCCAGACATATGCTCTGAACCACAGCCTGCCAGAGAACGCCGAACTTGGATGCAGCGACTGAAACTTCCACTTTGAGTCTTGTTAAAACGAGACTTGCTTGATCGTAGTACAGGATTCCCAAGGAAGATGCAGAGAGAACAGTAGACGGCAAGCTGCGATGCGTAAAAGCTTCAAACACAAGCTGACTGGAGAACGACGTCGTACTTGCAATAAAGGCACCTAAAGAAGAGACCTACAACGATATCCTTGGAAAGTCTGCCTTTTCGACGTCCCGAGACTTGACATAAAGAGCTGAGAAAGTGTTGGTAGGCCTCAGTCCACTTGGCACCACCACAGAAAAACCGAGCTAAGTGAGCAGCTCTCACTCACTCCTTCAGTGCGGCGTTCCCCACAGGCGGCTGCGAAAATGTGATGCACTTTACGGGAACCCGCCGCTGGCCCGGCTTTGTTAGCGCCGCAGCTTTCAAGATCGCCACTGTCACAAGCACCGCGACCGCGCCACCGAGGGAGTGCCCGCACAGGACGAGGCGGCGGTTCGTTCGACGGGCGAGCCGGTAGATGTCAACAGCAGGAATGCCCCGGGCTCGAGCGAGAAAGCCCTGAATAAGGAAACTTACGTGAGGCAATTCCTAAGCGCGGTTGTCAAAGTGGCTGTTTTATCGTCTCGGGTGATTGGTTGTTTTGAAAGAGATTTAGCACTATACCCGCGAGGAACGGTTGATCGGATCTGAAGGTCAGTCAGAAGGGAGCTCGGCTTCTAAAAGGCGTCCCAACCTCAGAATGGAGAGAAGGTGAGAGATGAGGAAGGCAGGGCCAATCAAGAAAACGAGATTTGCATTCGGCTAGTCTGCGACCAATCATTACGACCAAACCGTCGATCTCAACCGTTTGTTGAAACGTCGGAAACCGTCAAAAATAGAAAGGCTGGAGAACATGTCACGAAGTTGGGGAGCCAGCAGCCAAAGCTCACTCGATGTACCAGGGGCTTCGAGCCTCGTTTCCTCCTCTTGCGGGGGGGAAGGCTTGGCCCTGCGCTGGCCCCCCTGGCTTCTAGGTCCGCGTCAAAGTCGTCGAGGTCCTCATCGCCCTCAAATAGAGCGTCTTGAAGAAAGTTGGCGTCTGCCAGAAAGTCCCTGCAGGGAAAGCACCGAAGTTACTAACAGATCCGACTTCAAAACCCAGAAAGATCTTGCAAACCGGCTTTTTGTACGACTTGCATGGAGAATATGCCATGAGAAACTTTCGAAGGTTGAATGATCCGACTTCGATATCAAGGTGAAAGGGGCTGACCGATTCCCTCCAGTAAATGAATCTTCGCTGGCTCAACAAGTTAATTCTTGGAAACGAAAGCTCGAGGGAGACTTGTCAAGCACACACTTCTCCAGGAGCTACCAAGAAAACTTACCGTGCCTGCTTTGTCCCAATGAACGAAGCGAAGAGGGTGTCTCCAGCCTCCGCCAGCAGGTACCTGTGTCACCAAGCGGCCCTTCAGAAAAGGCAATTTGTATGCCACCAAAAACTTGAGGCATTACTTTGATTAGGCATTGAAATCAGAGTTGACAGGCTTCCTTTCGGTCAACTACGGAGGACCTTTATAAGGCTCATGCAAACCGAGGCCCCATCGCACTCGGTCTCTATAGAGTGCATCGAAAGCAGGTGACTCGACCTGGATCGGAATCATCCTCAATCTGCATAAAGCAGTCCTACTTTGGAAACGAGATTGATATCGACAGCGGAGGGCACCCACCTGTGAGGTGCGTGCTCCAGGGAAACCTGCACCCGCTTGAGGCAGACCAAGTCGCTCCCAAAATCGTTCCGGAACCGATGGAGGTGCCGAAGCATGTCTGAGACCGGCCTCTGCAGCGAAATGGAGAGAGGCCTCAGGGTAAGAAGGCGACATCGATTGCCCTCCAGGAGCTCCACAAGGTGATCATATGAATGCATCTCAAACGTTTTAAGGGTCTTGTCATGGACTCAGCTTATCTCAGCCAACACACAAGTCAGACACCCAAAACCCTGAGACATGTGTACCTCCATCGAAGTAGTGTAGCAGGCTACTCTAGGAAGTGGCCCGGTTGAAGGACGCCGGTTGATTTGGGCAGCGGTCCCCGAAAGCCATTAGTCCCATCAAGAGCCGCACCACCCCAGGAGCGCCAAATGAAACCCCACACGAATGCTTGTGACTGGTTGAGTGTCAAAAGCCCTGGCCCAACTCATTTTGGGCAAAATACGAGTCCTCCAACAGCGCAAGCGTAATTCTCGTACAAGCACAGTCCCTGATTGCCTTGTTTGTGAAGTCCTTCTCGAAATTGCATGTACGTTAAGCCTGTCACCTTGTAGGCGCACTCTGAGAGGACCATCGCCGACAGGATGTCCCGCAGGTCGTCTACGCTCTCCGCGCGCACGCTCGCAGCTAGCTTCTGCATCCGCTCCGTCCGCAGCTGCTGGCCGGTCTTCTCCTCCTCTTTCTTCTTGCCCCACATAGAGAAGGGCCGCTTCAGGTGGTCCCGCCAGGGCCATGGCCGCTGCTCCGCCTGGAACTGCGCCACTCGCTCCTGTACTTGTGTCAACCAGTCCGGAAGGGGCATGTTCACTTCTGCTCAAGACGCATTTTCATGACTGGTGTAGGTAGTGGAGGGCAATTGGGCTATCCGTCAACACTTGTGTGTGTTGCTGATCAGCAAAGGTTGGGCGGTGGGAGCTGCTGGTAGCTTAGCTGTGCAGCCAGAGGGATCACTTACAAGGCCCCAAAGCTCCTGCTACATTCTCCAGGATCAATGAGAAGATCGTACAGCGGCACTTCCTATTGAAGAGAAGTGAACAACCGGGTCCAATGATCGCAACGTCGCCTTCGCTTCACTCGGCGCTAAGTAGACTCACAGTTGCTGCAAGGAGATAGTTGTTCCGCTTTCAATTTCTATTTGTGGATAATGCCATTGATGGGCGCTCGTGATAGAATGGAGCAGGCTTCTCACAGCTCGAGATTTCATCAAGGTTTCTGGCCATGCCATTGATCATGATGTTGGCAAGGAGAGGTACCTGCTCTGTCGTTATAAATACGGTTTTAATTACATAGCTGAACGTATTTCTTCTGAATTGATGTCATGGAGCCGGGACCGTTTCATGATCGAGATTTGCTGTGAAAGGGCCCTCGGGTAGAAGTAGAAACCGGCTTGTTATGTGAACATGGGTTTCTCTTGACACATGCTTTCACGTAAAAGTTGCATAGCTGCTCAAGCTGTGTGGTGAGCTGCTTTCAAGTTTCACTGTCAGCTGTGAGTCTTGAGTCCGACTCTGACTCTCAGTTCATTTAGAATTTTGATTGCTCAAGAAACTTTGAAAGTTGGCAAGGATAACACACATAAGGATAAGCGCTGCTCTCTGAGTCTCTAGCTTCAGCTGATAGGGGTGAGCTGCAAGAAGCTCGAGGGTTGGGATATTCGTTTCCTTAGGCTGAGGGAAGCCGTTGAGAGATCTTGATCAGACGCTGGATGAAGCAGGCGGCTGGCTTGTTTCCGGCCTCTTTGAGAGGGTAAGCTGCAAGGAGCTGCTCGGGTATCAGCTTGGCGTGTTGTTGCTGAAGCGGCATCTCTGCAGTGACACCAACAGAGCTGAGCTGACGAGTAAAGCTGTATCTGAGCGCCCCTGCAATTCTGAGCAAAGATGGAAGCTGAAAGTCAGAAGGTGAGTTACAGCGATCCATTCAGTTTTTGCAGTGGTGGTATGTCAACTGACTCTGCTTGTTGCACACATGAATCTTTGAGGCCAGAATGCAGTTGCCTTCTGATAAAACTCTTTTGCCTTGAACCTGATGGTGGTATGATTGCGCTCATGCTGAACATACCTTCATTTGACAGGCATTTGAGGAACTGAAGAAACGGATGTTTGAAGCAACAAGCAAACTGAGGCAGGTGAGGGACTTATTGGGTGTGCCACTCAAGATTGCCCTGTGTTGGGTCAATTTGCGAGCATAAGTGGGGATGTCCTCTACTTCAAGCGAGGGGGAGAATTGAGAGAAGCTCAGGCTCCTCTCATTGAGGTGCATCTAGTTTGGGCAAACAGCTATCTCTCTACACCCCCACCGTCGGGATGCACTCCTGACCGCTTTCTTTGCTCTGAATGGAGACACAGGCCCATCAATTGTCCCGTCCTGAGCTGGGAGTGATTGAAATTGAATGAGAACTTTCTCTAGTGGTCACAGCATAAATCCCTCCTTAACGTAGCATACATAAGTCCCGGACAGAGCGCCACATGCCTTCACTTTTCTCAGGACTATCCAACCAGAGTGTTCGGGCTCTTAGCTAGTCGAAGTGACACTTGTTGCAAACTCTCCGTGCCCGGCTGACAACAACGCTCAGTTAATGAGGGCTGAACCAGTGTGTGGCCCCAGATATGCTCAATGAGGCATTCATGAATAGCTCTGAAGCGTCCGCCCGTCGTGCGGCCTTTGGTGTGTAATTGTTGAAGGCTTGAGTGAGTCCCATGTCTGGCACTTCCAATCTGCCGGGTAATTCTTGTTTGTCCAACTTCTTACGGTGGTCTCTGCTTGTTTTTCACAGACACAGGCGCAGATTACGGTTGCAAACCGCAGCATAAAGAAGGCAGTCTTAACGGGACAAGAGCTTCAGCAAGTGCCAGAGAATACCAGAACGTACCACTCTTTAGGTGAAGGCCAGAGCAGCTTCCCTCCAACTGGATCTTTTGATCTTGGACCAGCAACCTCTGTGATTGGCTGTTCTAGAATGGCGATTGTTCCTGACTCAATGCATCATTTCTCGAGCTGTTGTTTGTTTTTTAAGGAATCGAGTGCTCTAACCAGTCTCCTGCTCTATTTGCATGTACGTGGGGTTCTCAGGCAAAATGTAAGTCCCCAAAATCCATATCTGGTGTGGTTGACGCATCTTTCTATTGCATCTTCCAAGACGATATTTTCTCCCCACTGTATCTTATTCAGTATGTTTACCAGCCCTGGATCTGATTGAGAGCACTTGTGCCCTGCTGTTTCATGAAGGTCCTTGTTGCTGATCTCTAAACTGGTGTTTGCAGGTTTGTTCTTGAACCAAGGAACAATCTTCTTATAGAACAGGCTGGGATGGTAAGGGAAGTAGAACAAGACCTTGAAAAACTCAAGGTGAGATCTTTGAGTCAGCCCCTTCTCGTATCCTTGCATGATACAACGGGGAAGCCTGGCTACTCATTCCCCTTTTGCTTGCTGAGAAGACGGGTTTGCTTTCGTAGCCTCTTGCAAAAGTGAAGGACCGTTCCTATTCATGTTGCTCACTCGTCTGATTGCGACTCTCTTTCGTTTCATAGAAAGCCCAAGAGTATCACGAGAAGGAGCTGAAGGAAGTCGAAAGTGCTTTCAAAGAGTTACTGTCATCGTCACCTGCACTCGCTAGGGAGATCTTGGCGGCACAGGGTTGAAGGTAGGGGTTACGCAGCTGAATCCCGGTCATACGGTCGCATAGTGACGTACAAAAGTGACACGGTTTTCAGTTGCGCTGTGACACACAATATAGGCTCTCGGCGCTGCACATGTCCTTTGTGGAGGACGCAGGCTACTCGTTTGTGCCGGAGCTCAAAAGGCGGCTTGGAATGGCCCGTAGATTATTGATCGTGGACTTGTGACGCTTGATCTAGAGTCGTCTTTGCGGTTGCAAGTTTGTCACGCTCTATTGATATTGCATACTGGTCTCTTCGAGGGCGCTCTGAACGACTACGCATATTAAGTGGTGTAGTCAAATGAAGGTCAGCTGCTGCTTCCAAATTTCGCTGTATGCAACTAATCAAAGATTCATTGACTGCGGCGAGGATGCACGTGGCCCACAAAAACCTGGTGCCGCCCAGTCAGCTACAACAAGATGTACAACATATCTCACAACGATTCTAAACCTTCACAGCGAGGGACCTTCGAACAGACCCTAAAAAACGGGTCAAACGAACAATTGATTGCATCAAGTCTTTCAGGGTGCGGCGTATAGCTTTTGGCAGGGTGTTTGTCTCTGCACAACAAAACCCGGCCTGTGCCAAGAGCTGGAATTGATCATACAGAGGTGCCCTACCAATCGTTCGCTACATCATGTGCATACGTCTATAAAAAAAAGCTTAATTACTGAATAGCCGCACACACGCGACTACAAGAGGAGTAAACGTACATAATCACATTTGATTCGTCGGATTGCAGGCCCGGGTATACGGTATAGATGCTCGACGACAGCTTAAGCCTGCTCACGATCAGCTTGACACTGGTGCACTGCAAGTGTATCCTTGCATGGCGGCCATCCAAGAAGCCTATATCTACCTGCGCGTCATGAATAAGATGAAAGGAACCTGCATCATATCAACGTGGTCGCCAGTACCTTTTTTTAGTGAGCTTGCACACATTTGTTGCATGACATGCATGTACCATCGGAATTGTGATCTTGTATACAGCTACCGTATATCATTAATGGTGAAGTATAGCTCGACAGTCCAAAATGGCATGCGTCTCGAAAGACGGTTGCCATATACTATTTTGTAGCTGGAATGAGTGACCGACATGACATGACAGTCATGGATACAACCAGCGACCCTCACTTCCTCATTGTAACTTTGCCGCCAATGATCTTGTGCGCTGGCTTTCCACGGATCATGGCCGGCCTGGCGAACTCCGTGTTACACTGAGGGCACCGCAAGTCGCCCCTCGTGTAGTCTTTTGCTATTCTCTCCTCAAAGCACTTGACAAGGGAGCCTTTGCCTGCTTTTCTATACAGATACAGTAGCTCGTCACATCTTAGACAATAGATCTTTACGGTCTTTTCTGGACCTTTTGGATTGGGCGCCTTGCTTACAATTGGGCATGGCCGTGATCTTCCATGGATTGTCCTGGGCCTTTGAAAGCAGACCGGTGGCATTGAGTTGAACTCATTGCCAAGAACATTCAGGATCTTTTCTCTCCTGTATTGTGGGTACAAAGTGCAGCCAAGAAACTGCCTCAGCTGTGGCACTAGCACCATCGCCTTTGAGCAACTGGCTTTGCTGGAACAATCTGACGACTGAAAGGAAGCCGGACGGAGACAGCGAGTGTCTACGTCCTTAGCTCTTCGGCTTGTCGTACTCGACCTATTAAAATGCTTACAAGTCTGAGGTACAAGCTCGTGATTGCAACGAGGCTCCTTGGCAAACCATCTGCTCGTATGGATACCCCAGCTCCAAAGACACGACTTTCCAACTAACATACAAGAGCCTGACATTTCTTTACCTGCTGAAGGCAACGACACATTCCCTGCTCCCTCCAGTCTGCAACCAAATCTAACACAAGCCATCCAAAACGGAAGACGAGCAGGCCAAAGGACACCACCAATCAGTGCTGATGATGTCCGCATGGGCTCGTAGCGCAGCGCACGGTCTCTCTCAAGAGGCACAAGCTTCCGATTGTAATGCTGCGAAAGAGCGACTGAAGGTCAACGGCACCAGAAGTTGAGAGCCGACATCTCCAGAGAGAGGACTTATGTTTCCTGAAGGCGAGATCAGTGCGCCCCATGAGCCGCCCTTGTGCAGCTTGCCCTATGCCTTGACAATGACATTGAATGGTTGCAGACTGCATGCACTGATGCAGGACATGGGTGAGCTGGCTCACAACCGGAGTAAAACCAGGTTAACGCCCCGGGTCAGGTCAGCTACCCGGGCGATGACGATGGGTGGCAAAGGGCTGTAGCTGGTCCACCTATGCAATGAGCCGCATGGGTTAAGCGGGCCCAGTTCCCCGGTTCAAGGTGGTGGTTAGCCCAGCCAAAAGCGGATGGATGACCGTTAAACCACCACCGG
>DF237078.1:163263-181142 GCA_000708835.1 Klebsormidium nitens
GGTGGTTTATATCCTTGAAAAGTCAGCTTGCTGTGGAGTCTGGACTTGAGCACCAGAGTGCTCAGAGTGGACTGTGGAGGGCGCATTATTTCTCATTGCCCACACTACTAGTACCGTACTGGATCAAATCTGCAGCGCACCTCCATTGGCTCCACTGGCATTGATCAGAACACCAATGGTGACGCCAATGGCTGATTCGAGAGCACTCCTAGCAGCTCTGGCTTCATCATCTTGGAACCTAGAACTTGTGAATGCCTCAAGCTGGCGTTGGCAGTTGCACTCCTTGGATAGTAGGCGCTGGCAGCAATGCAGGACCTAATTGATTTCAACAGGACATGTCAAGCACTGCCAGGTTTCCCCCATGCCCAATAAACGTAGCATTAAGAAAATGTGGCGGAAAAAAATACTGGGCCAAGCATTCCTCTTTCACCTTCTTTTCAACACTGGTAACATCAGCCCACATTCATACAAGCCCTTTCAGCATTCCAAGCAGGAATCCAGGGAAACCAGGGGCTGTTTCAGGAAGGTGCCCGCCGCTAGCCCCTTCGCTGTCGGCCTCTGGGGGTCTTGATGGCCTCCGTTTGCCACCACATTCCTCTGAGCCTATTTTCAGGGCATATAGCAGGATTGGAATCATCCCGATTCACTTATCCTAACCCGACGGCCCCCATTGTCCTCCGGACCCCGTTCTATCCAACCGGCGCTCCGTTCTGCCGTCGAGGAACAGCGCGATATCATCGCAAGTCGCTCAAAGTGTGTGCAGCCGCAGTGGTAAACAGAGTCGCACACGGTGGTGCAGCAGAGCCAGTAATGTGAGTGGGCTGGTCCCTTGTGCTGAGAGACAATCTTGGCTGGCACTTGCAGACAAATCGTGAGAAGAATCGAAAACGCCGCTTTCAATTGGATCGAGTCATTGATCATCAGCTTTCTTCAAGCGATTTCCTGTGCTCAGAAGGTTATGTATGCGTGGGCAGGCTGACTCTGCTCGGGTCGGCTCACTGGTCTTTATCAGCAAGTGAAGTTCTGCTCCAGAATCATCTTCCACTATGAAACAGTCGGGAATTGCCAATATGTGAAGGAACTGGATGTTAAGTCTTGGCCTAATGAAAGATCTGAGAAGCTAAACTAGCCCAGCCTCAAGACAGTTTCTAATGAGCGCCTGCCATCCCTGCCCCTTGAAAGCCAATCACATCACTCTAGTAAGCCACTCAATGACAAAGAATGACTATCTTCATGAGAGGCCTTTTCACACCCCCCTGCAGGAAGACTGTCATCCTAGGCACTGTGGACGAGAGCGAGAACCTGACGCTGGACAAGATCCGCGACAATCTGATCCGCCAAGAAGACACCATCATCTTCAGTCTGATCGAGCGTGCCCAGTTCCGGCAAAACTCTGCAGCGTACGATGCAAAGAGTAACTCCGTCCCCGGGTTCGATGGTAGTCTGCTGGACTACCTGCTGAAAGAAACGGAGCACTTGCACGCAAAGGTGGGCCCAACATCCTTGATGTTTCATACTTCCGTTATGAAAGTAGTCGGTCGGATCTCCTTCGTCACTCGAAGGATTCACAATTTTGACACGATCCGTGTCCTATTGAAACCAAAAGGAGGTCTGGGCACTATCATTTTAAGAGTCAGTCAAATGGATGCAGTTCGTCAGAAAGGAAAGGCTGCGGCATCACTTTCTGTCCTTCTGAAGAGTAACATATCTTAGTACAAATCCTTGATCATTCTTGCTGCAGGTGCGCCGTTACACGAGCCCCGTGGAGCACCCTTTCTTTCCCGACGACCTTCCCGAACCCGTCCTACCCCCTCTGGCCTACCCACAGGTGAAACGACTGCAACACTACGGCCTGCCTTCTTATCCAAGCACTGTCCAAGCGACTCAGGCTCCATTTCAATGTGTTCGTATCGAATTTTCCAGAGTGATTCAGCGATGGACGTGGCTAGGTTTTAACCAGGACTTTTCCCTTGCGTCTCCCTAAGCACAGTTTTGTGCATGATCGGGAGATGATTCGATACTGTGCCCTCCGACCATGCACAATCTCGCATACTCCCTATTTGCCAAGGTACCCCCACAACACCGAGATTTGAGAGAGGTGTCACGGCCAGCAACGCCTCGTTACTGACGAAACTTGCCTCACACATGTGACGCAGATCTCCCTGCCTGCTGCTTCGCGTATTTCTCGATCTAGTGAACAGTAAGCATTTTGGGGTTCACTAGAAACCCTGACCCGAAAGATCACCCGCTCCGTACCCGTACCCACCCTTATCCCCTAAGGAACTCTACCCGTCTCCATTAATATTCACTGGCTGTTACTACCCACTACAATGGTTGGGACTCCTTCGCCACATGCTACAATTGACCCACCGCTGCAACGTCTTTGGTTCGGGCAGCCCCAAGCAAACCGTTCCAATCGTCGTTCCTGTCTAGATCAGGCTCCGAGAACGATACGTTTGAGCATAAACTTATGTTAATCATGCCCTTGCGACCGCAGGTGCTGGCTCCTGCCGCCAAGGACATCAACATCAATCCGCGCATTCGGGCCATGTACTTCGAGGACCTGCTGCCCAAAATCGCCTCTGCGGGGGACGACGGAAACTACGGCTCCACAGCATGTTCCGACGTCCTCTGTTTACAGGTGCGATGCACAGCAGAGAATGAATTGAATTTTAGATGCACGCTTTGTTGCGGTGATTGTGCGCCTTTGAGCTTTCGAGCGGCACTAGTTTGCCAGGCCTCTGACCTTTTGCATGATGTGGCCAATTGTGATACGCCTCACACTCCATCCGGGTCAAGCAAACCAGCGACTTCGCCTCTGGAGGAACTACAATGAAATTGCGGATCGACCAGTGATCGGATGGCCCCCCTGAATTTTGCGTTTCGGTTCTCTGGACAACCTCGCCTCGGCTTTACGAACCGCCGCGTCATTTAAGCGCGGAATTCGCCAAGGCAAAGCCCATGCAAGTGACCCTTGTTGCGCTTGCTGTGCAGGCCCTGTCGGCGCGCATCCATTACGGAAAGTTCGTGGCGGAAGCCAAGTTCCGACAGCAGCCGGATCTGTATATTCCACTAATCGAGGCGCAGGTCAGTGGCTCCTTTTCTCTCTTCTTTCGCGGGCCGCAGTCAAGGAGGCGGGGGATCACTCTGGTCATTGGCACACAATCAGGGCGTACGGGCTCGCCCGTTAGATGGTGGGACGATTGGATTGACTAGCCATCGCTAAACCGGATCAAAGGGCTTCTGAATCGGAGCGTGCTTGTGAAATGTTTTCTAGTGGAGCATGTGCGATGGAAGAGTTTTTCTCTCGGTCGGACCCCGTCGTTTCTGAACGGCAGTCCCGATAAGGACTCGGGAGTCGCTAACACGTGGAGGTCAGTGGTCGTTGTGACGCCAATCACCAGCAGGTTGAAAAGGAGCCTGATTCGAGATCTTTCATAGTTCGCTGTTTGAATTTTTGCTGGATTTCGGCTCCGTATTCAAGTTCCTTATCGAACGTTTGCATTGCGTGGCAGTCTACGAGCCCATGTAATGAAACGCCAGCAAACGTGGTCGGATCCGCTTTCTGCAGGATAAGCAGGGCTTGGTCGACCTGCTAACCTTCCCGGCACAGGAGCAGAAAGTGCTGGACCGTGTTGAGCTGAAAGCGGCGACGTACGGGCAAGACGTCACGCAGGCGGCGCCATTGGAGCACCGCACGTACAAGATAGAGCCCAAAGAGATTGCCAGGCTCTACGGGGAGTGGATCATCCCGCTCAATAAGGACGTGCAGATTCAGTACCTGCTCAGACGGTTGGATGAGAGATAAAGTAAGCAGTCCGGTCAGTGAGATGGTCCGAAAGCCCTCCTCGTCGTGTTTGAGTTACAACAGCGTTAGCTGGAATTGCAACGTCAATGCATTGCCTAAAAGAGAATGTTCGATCGCACTTCTAAGGTAATCTTTAGGGGTCATTACGAGAAGCATCGAGGTAGGCGCTCGAGGATAATCAGCTCGTCTGGCGCTCGTTCAGCTGATGACCCGCTTGCCGTAATCCGAAACAGCGCCCGGATCCATCTGTCTGCTTGCGATGAAGCTGCGGGACTTTGCAGAGCAAGTTCCACGGTCAATCGATAGTTGATCAAAATTACCATAACCAGGAGGCCTCTAAATTCACTTTGCCTGCAAGGCCGGCAGCAGAAATGTCAAGCATCTGGCAAGCGGCAAGACTGATCCAGGCACGCGTGTTGGTAAGCATGCCTGGTCCAGCATGATCATGCAAAGTGGCATACACAGGGTTATGCGTTGCATGCATGTGCCCAGGGCGCCGAGGCCAGCGCGTTGTCCGCAGGCCGCCCATGTGCATATGTACTGATTGATTGCACGCTGAGCGCTTAGTAGGGGCGCCACCTCCATAATTATAGGTACCGGTAACCGTAGTACTTATAAATGTACCGTTCGGTAAGCTTACAATCTTAGTACACGTACATGGGCAATGGTAACTTCTCATTGGTTAACGCCCTTAGCCACATTAGGCAATGCATTGGCAATACATGGACCGTCACGTCGGTGCATTGCCGCGCTTGCAGACGAGGGGATCATTGCACGTACCCGGACCGCGGCACCTATCTATACAAATGATTTCGCAGGTAATGACCCTCAAACGTAGATATATGTAATTCGTGATCCATATGCGCATCTCCATGCACGCGTGGAGTACGCGCGTCCATTTGCCGAATGGACGCGAATCGCATGCTGCACCCCAGCCCGGCCGCAGGCTGCAATTGATTGCGTCTAGAGGAGAACATGCAATCATGGCTTCAGATTAAACAGTTGACCCATATTGAACTTATCAAACCGTTGGACGGATCCTAAGATCTGTGACTCTATTTTGAGTAGTGGACAAGGAGTCGCTTCGTAATCAGAAGGATCGATCATCAGAGTTGAGCTTGAGTCCAATTACGCTAGCAGATAAATCGGTTAACTTGAGATGTTTCGGACTCTATCGGACAAAAGTGACAGTCAACACAAATATTAGATTACCGATTGGAGCTCTGCATCTCTAACCGGGCGATGGTCCTGGCCATACTCCAATCAGCGAGATGGGCTTGGCAATCTATCAGCTCAACTTTGCCCAGAATTAGTATAGAGGTCGCGGACCTCCAGCCTACCGTACACCAACCTGGGACACTTTATCCAATGCACTTAGACGTGTTAGATGACCACGGTTACCTTCATTCGGACCGCCCATGATTTCTAGAAAGCGACCCTTGCAAACCGCTTTACTTTGCCTGCTGAAGCACCACTAGTAAGGAGCGTATTTACAGTGCCGGCCCAAAGCAAACCTGTCCTACTATTACGTAGATAAAGCAGCACTCCTACTGCTTTTTCTTGATCGCCGTTAGGGGCTGATACCGCACCCGATTATAACGTAGAGTGATGTACGCCAGGAAGTGGGCGCCAATCATGACGATCGTCTGGTAGCCAATGGACTCCCACACCTGGCACAGGATCAGAAGACGGGCCAAGTGAGCAGACTGGTCAGTCACGGCGTTGATAGTTGGTGTCAATAACGTTCCTCATGACGACTGGTCGAGCAAGGGGTATCTGTCGGAATCTAGGTTTGAACGTGCACGTCACGATACACAAAGAAAGGACAATAACAGCTTTGCCAAGCTGCTTCTCGGCAAAACGCGCCTTGCAAACCAAAGCCTCCAGACCCTTACGGTAAGGTCGAAGACTGTACTCAAAGAAGAAACCTCGGGAAGCACCTGATCGAAGACAACGGATCGCCGTACGGGCGTGACAGCATCAAACGCCCTGACACGACCAAAGGAGGCATGAACGTCGTACCATACAAGTCGCACCTATTTCAGAAGTGGTTCTAGAGCACAACTCTCATTTTCTCAAAACACCGGGAGAAGTAAACAGGGGCTCTTTGTTGCTTCTGCACTCACCGTGTAGTCCTCGATGGACAGGTACCGGAGGTACTTGTCCCCGGTGCTGTAGCAGGTCGACTCAGTGACGTTCGCGCACCCGCTGAAGCTCCGGCCTGCAACAAGGGCTGGCACTGTCAGGAACGAACAACTAAGAGCATGCGGCCAGGTTTCTGCCAGACGGCGGGTCTCGGATATCCAGTGGCACTACGCGACAGTTACAAACGGTACACTAGAGAAAGAGAGCGCGACCGTCAACGAGCAAAGCCGGGAATGCTTCAGAGACGAGGCTTTGATGATAATCACTTTCCAATGATTTTGGGTTTCCTGAGTTTCAAGACGGCAAGCTCACCTTCGAGCTCGTTGATAGAGAAACCGATGAAGGCCCACTTGATGGGCGACAGGTTGCTGATCCAGCGCAGCGCGACGGGGATGCTGTTCAGGTTAATGTAGAAGCCGCCGAAGAGCATGCAGATAACGGTCACCAGCGGGCCCAGCGCGAGAGCCACCGGCGGAGTGGGCGCGATCGCTGACACCTGGCAGAACACGATTGGACGGTGCGTTTTGTGCTGAGATTCCGTGGATATCACATTGAGCCCGTCTAGGCTTCGGAGAGTATAACACAGAGGTTTGCGGAAAAGATGGGGTATGAAGCCACGTGGCTAAAAGACGCAAACTTTCTGAGCTTCTCTTTGACACCTACACGCCACTTGGATGCAGATAATGCTGTTGCTAACGGAAGAGACGGAGGAAATCTTGTCTGGGAAACAGGGGAGAACGAAGCCTAAAAGTGATGCTATTTGAGTATGTGTGATTTTCGCGGCAAGCTCAAACTGTCCGCAAAAAGAGAAAGGAAAAGAAGAGAGCACTCGGCAGAAAGTCTTGACAGGAGATTCATAACCCTGCAAGCAACCGTCAGGAGGTATCATTATGTTGATTTCTAGTTCATTTCATAGTAGGGCTTGAACATGTTTTTCTTAAGGGTTCAGCTCGCGGGCACCACCAGAAAAGACACCGGTTTTAAGGGCCTTAGGACTTGTTTCTCTCAAAATTTTGGCTCTGACAAACTCAATATGTCAAGTTCCCGCAACAATGAGGTTCCAGGACTTCAACATTGAAAGGCTGCGGCGTACGGCAACGTACCAGCAGGCCGACGCCGTTCATGGCGGTGAATTCCCAGATGCCGATGAGGAGGTAGCGGAAGAACTTGCCGGCGTCGTGCTGGAAGCCGACGATCCAGTAGACCACCGTCACGAAAATGATGGTGGCAATCACGCGCAGCGGCCACTCCCTGTGACAACCAAAACCAAGCAGAGCGCTTACACTTTGACAATGAAGAACTAACGTGGCCGCGGGACGAAACCATTTTCATGTCCGGAGAGCCGTACTCACATAGACCGATAAGCAGGACGCCGAGTGGACCGCTCACGCTCGTATGGGACAGGCCGCAACGGCCAGCGGATCGAAATGGGTTCTGTTTCACGAGAGGCCGTTATCACACAGACATAAAGCGGGGCACGGCGCAGTTTTAACACATTCTGTCCCGAGTTGTAGTGCTCTAAGGGCCCTGCCCACCCGCTACCCCCAAATCGATTGAAGGTTTAACGAGCAAATGATCTAATGTGGCATGAAGTTCCAACAAGGACACGAGAATACTCGGTGTGGGTGTGCCATCGAGTAGGTTCGAAGTGGAAGGAGATAACCGGAGCGAAATGCACCGATTTCTTTAAGGACCTGGAATGCAGCCGATGTACGTGTTGCGGCGGGCCTCTGTCCATCTGACAGGTACAGCAGTGGTTGAGTGCCTTTCAAAATCCAGACTCGAAGAGAGGACTGCCAAGGCTTCCCTAAATACAGAACCAATCACCATGTCTAAGACGAACGGCGGCACTCCAAGAAAACTTGGCAGCAAACAGTGAAGAAATAGGGACAAGAAGAGAGCAAGCGGCTGAGAATGAACCCTTACGCAATAACCTTGGCGGGGTAGAAAGCGGAGACCCGGTATGCATTGGCGGCTCTCTCGCGGGCAACTGGGGAAGGAAAATGCACGGTTCGGCATGAGCAACAAGCTACTCCGACGCGTTTGTGACTGTGTCGAAGCCGCTCGGGTTCACTTGTGAATGCCAACGCGACATCATCGGGGTTGCCGTGTAGATGCAGATTACCGTGTGCAAACTCTTTATATGACGGTATGGAAGAGAGAAGTACGCAGAGCAGGAAGGCCGCAAACAACTCATTAAGGTTCCCTCCACTGTAGTGATCTAGCCTGACGTTTGGAATGAAAAGGCCACGTCAAGCGATGCAACAGAAGAAGGTTGTAGGAGTGACAGGGTTGCTAGAGCCATGCTCAGAGTAAAAGCGGTCTGCGGAGCCAAACTCACTGACGGCCCGCTCCACCGGGAATGTCGTGATCATTTGGAACACTCCGTTGAACGCCTGCGGACGGCAAGCACGTGCTTTTTACGGAAACGCAAAGGTAGGGAATGACGCTCTGGTCGAATGATTGAATGCAGACGAGATGGGACGCCCTCATAGTAGGATCAAACTCACACGCTGGTTGAGAATTCCACTGCAGACAACCACTTGGATGGACGCATACGTGGATGAAAATAAGCACGAAGCTAGGGAGGCGCAAGCAAATGATGACTCCTGGCTCACAGAAGAGTTCAGCATGTTCTGGGAAAGCGAAGTCAACTTCGAAACAATTTCTTAAAGGAGCGACATTCTTGTCAACCGTAGCGATGCAAACCTCTACTATACCTGGGCAGCGTCTGAGTGAGTGAAGTGACAAATCCCGCTGTAAGAAATGATCGATCGTACCAGGACCCAATCGCCCTTGTTTCGTTCGGGCCCTGTTCGGGGCACTCACCACAAAGATAGTGGTGAAGAAGATGACCCCCGTCCGGTTCTGCAGGGCCTTCTGGTCGTTGCCGACGGTCGAGAAGAGCGCGCCCACGATGCACGACATCACTATGCTCTGCAAGAGACGCACGTGCCACGTGTAAGTGAGAGGACAGATCTGCAGATGGAGGTGCCAAAAGGTAACGGTTCGGGAACATTGCAGCTTTTTCAGAAGACTCGCGCACCGACACTTAGCAGGTCGCAGATACATAGACGTGCGTTGCCCCAACCTAAGGTAGGTTGGTTCGTGACAAGGTCGAAGAAAGCGCAAAAGCAGGCGGCATATGTTTATACACCCAGCATTCTGGAACTTCAAGGACAATCAATTATCTGCTGTTCAAACAAACGTTCCACAAATGTCGCCCTCAATAAAACTACAATTCGAGCAGCCAACCGCGAGCTGCCACGTGTCCTCACCTGGACGAGCGCAATCATGAGCGGCAGGCGGTCCCTGCTGGTCTGGATGAAGGCCCGCCAAAGGAGCACCCGGAACTGGAGGATCCAACTGCTGGCGTACTTGCCCAGGCTCGAGTCCTCCAGACCCTTGCTGAGGTCACCCTTGGTGACGTCAGCGCCCGCCGGAGTGACCTCAGGCAGGTTCTGTAGGGGGGTGCGGGATACATTGGCTTATGACAGGACCGAGGGCAATAAGGAGAGATTGCTAGAAGAAATCTGTTGGCGGGAAGGCGGACCGCACGCTTGACAAAAAGCGGCCAACATTCGGCTCGCCCCTCTGCAGTTTCCACAGCAACCCATTCGTGGACAGCAAGCAACTTGAATAGGGGCTTGGGAAACGGTACACAAATGCGACCGGTTTGAAAAAGCGACTGTTTGCCCGAGGCTCCGCGCTGACGGTCGCCCAAAAAGGCACGCGGTCAGAGATTCGCAGCGACACTCAGTTGCATTTCTAGGGATTTTGCGTCGCTGGAGAGCCACGTACGGGACGCACCCTTCAATTGTTGGAGCCGAAACCCCAAAAGTGTAAAGTGGTAACTAACTAACTAACTAACTAACGCGGCCCAGGATAAACGTGCCCCTCGCCTCACCTTTTGCCACTCGGCCTGCAGCATCTTGACGCGCCCGGTGCTCTCCTTCTCGCGCTCGGGGTCCCGGGAGTCGAGCGAGATCTTGTCCATGAAAAAGTCGGCTGCAAAGAAGGGGAACCAAAAATGGTGGATGAGGATTCAGCGAACAGGAGATCTGGAGAGGCATAATGCAATCTCTAAGCGGTGACGAAAGCGACCGGCCGTAGCCAGCAAACAGTAGGGCGCCACGTGCTCTGGTCAAAGAAGACGGTTGACTGATAGATGCGTTCCGCAAATTAAAGAGATGGAAGATTCTCGATTCTGGCCTAGATCAGATCAACAGACATCCGCGCATTGTCAAGTGCCAAAGGACAACGTGTCTCAATCCGCCCAATCCGAGTTTCGCGCGCTTCGAGCACACAATATATGCTGGCATAATGACTACATCCCGCAGAGCGGCGCCTAAAACATATGCAGCGGAGCTTATTCGGTGCCTCAGCAAGGAGTCCATAACCGGGCTCTTAGATGAGGAGAGGAGAAATCAAAACGTAGCAATTTCTCACCAGTCGAACGACATCAACCAGCAGCATTACTGTGACTGGGTGGATGTTCTCAGCTTAAAAATGCTCACCTGGATTGAAATGCTGTGGGCACGTGAGGCCTTTGGAGTCGAAGTATGCAACGGCCTGGCTGGCCGGCCCGAAGTAGATCATCTCTCCTTCGGAGAGCAACAGGAGGTCCTCAAACTGCAGGATTTGGAAAACGAAGCGTTTGAAGCATATTTTTTGGGGCGATTAGGACGACATGCCCTTGCTCTGAGGTGCTATCATCGTGTGAGCAAACAACGTGAAGAAACGAAATTTTTAGCAAGATTCACGCCGCAAGATAGCTCGACAAGAGCGAGTGACTGGGCCCCCGAACACTCGATGACTAGTTAACAACTCTTGTTCAAAGAAGGTCCCATAGACTACGCGAGAGAGCCCAATAAGCAAACAGTCCAGGGTCTTTGTTTTGACGTCGGGCATCAGAGAATCAAGCTCTCGGGTCGGAAGAATAAGAGTGAAACAGAAGAGCAGCAGGGAGACGGCGTACCAGTGCGTAGATGCTGCTGCGAGGCTGGTGGATGGTGCTGCAGATTGGAACAGCAAGCGAGCTCAGTGGCATGACTCTGAGTCACAAAGACTGAATGATCTGCAGCGCTTTTCTTTTGCACCCTCTGGGGCCAGCGAACGAGTTTACAAGTATAGAAGCCTTCTGAACGTCGATACGAAACTGCGTTGTCATCTGGCTCATCCACAAGGCAAGCAGTTCCCGAAGCCGCCTATTCGGATGGAATACTAAAGGACCCCGAGCGCTTGTCCTTCCGATATTGATAAGGCGCCTAGATTTCATTTTGAATGTTGCTATCTGGAGAACTGCACCCACGACTTCAATGGTACAATCACCATGCAAAGTGCCCGCTTTGTTGGATGGAGCACTTGCTCGAAGGTGCGCGCAACCTGCTGAAAGCGATTGTCAAGCCCTCAGCATTGAGTTGCACTGCGCATCCGTCATCCGGGAGCACAGCTTCGGAGAGAAGAGCGGCTCACGAGATGATGGTGCGGCCCTTGTCGGCCAGCGCGCCCAGGCTGCTCATCACATTCAACGCCTGGAAACTGCAAAAAGGAATGACGACAAGATATGAGCGGGGCTGCATCGTACGACGATCAAGATGTGGTCAAATCCCGAGATTGCATTTTGGAGCGAAAGGAGCACAAGAGTAGCAGTTCTAAAGAAGCAAATGATGGACCGGGTGATAGAAGTATAAGGTAGACAAAGAGAGGGGGATGTGCAGACAATGCAAGCTAATTGTGCGGTCTCAACACGGCTCCACTTTATCTGATGAGATGAAGCAAAGAGGACAGGCACGAGAGAATAAGGCAATAGGAACGATGCTCATGAGGAATGGCTGCCACTTGTTTCGGAATTGCGGTCACTATTTTTTGCAGCAGCCGTAGGGCTAACCTGTCCAGCCCACTCGTTGGCTCGTCCAGAAAGATCTGCAGAGGGTTCGAAACCAGTAGTGTCAGAGAAGCAAACTACAGAACCAGTACAACTGATTGACCTGCGAAGAAACCACCTGGTGAAAATGGAAAATGATGGAAACGTCACTTCGAAAAACAGGGCTGATTGCCTCCCTTGTTGACGTGACATGTTCCAAAAACGGTAAGGCTTTTTATTCGTGATCCTATTGGCCGAAACCCTTACCGGGTTGACCGCATTGACCGAAATCGGAACTTGAGCGACTAAAATCCCCTACTACCCCCAGCAAATTCCCCGCTGCGAAAACGAGACATCCTTAACCCCGTATCAAACCCTTCATCGCAAACTCCCCTTTCAAAGGGGAGAACATTCTTGTTGCATCCAAAGTGCTTGTAGATGTGGCTAGAACCTCGTTAAGATTCACCTAAATCAACCGAACGGCTCAAAGGCACAAACAACGTCCAAGCTTCCAATCTTGGACAGCAAGATTGCTTCGATCTACCCACTCACGCATTCTGGTGGCACTGAAAGACACCACCTAGAACCAGTCCCTTCGCATTAGGCCAGATTTGTATCTCATCTGAACTCAACCCCACTGCACAAGCTACCGCACAACAGCCCCCCAGAGCAAACCGCTCACCATGGACGGGTTGGAGAGCATCTCCACAGCGATGTTGGCCCGCTTGCGCTCGCCGCCGCTGACCCCTCGCCGGAACGCATTCCCGATTATCGTGTTGCGCGCCTTGCCCAGCCCCAGCTCACTCACAATCGAGTCCACGCGCTCCATCTTCTTTTGGGGGGACATCTTGCTGGGCAGCCGCAGCAGCGCAGCGGTCGTGAGCGTCTCCTGAACCGTCAAGCTGCTGTAGAGGACGTCGTCTTGCATCACCTAGGGAGTGGGTAAGAAGTCAAGCGGTTAGAGAGTGGGGCTGGCAACTAGCATCACTTGGGGGAGGGGGGGATGTATCAAGGTGGTTAGGGGGTGGAGTAGCGGTCTTGCATCACCTGGGAAGGGGTGTGACAGAAGTGATTAGAGACTGGAATAGCAGTTTTGCATCCCTCAAGGAAGAACAAGTGAAACCGAGGGGGTGAGACGGTGGATTAGGAATCTTGCCACACTTGAGAAGGGGGGTAGATTGGAACGATGGACCGAAGGATGGATATGACTGCTCCCAGGGGGGGGGAGTATGATGGGATTGCCCTGGCCCATGATCCTTTCAAGGGAACAAGGTGCATAGCCTTTGATAAGATGATCCCAAGGCTGGCCAATGTCAGCATTATTTAACACCATATCAGGGGCCTTCCCTGAGTTAGTACTTCCTGAACCTGCTGAGACTGTTAATCAAATGTTGCTGCGGAATCTTAATGGTGGTCAGACCTTGCCTACGGGCGGAACAAGCCTAAGAGATAAAATACATTTGAATCAATCTCATACTCCTTTCACAAGGAGGAACTTCCTTCCCCAAGGAAAACTTAAAGGAGAAAATTCCCTGCAATCTGCCCACACTTCAAGAACAATTATTTCACCATTTTCACAACAGCTTCTCAGCTGGTGCGACAAGGAACAATTTCGTGGCAACCCCTGCTTTGGAAGAACCGACTTTCACCCTCCTGGAGATGTATCCAAGGCGCCTTATTGGGTGCAACCAATGACCTTTGAATTGAAATGCGGGTGCAGATGGTCCCCTGAGAGGGGCTACTCACATATGCAGTGATGCGCTTGAATGTATTCTCCCTCGGCTTGCCGTTCACCAGGATCTCTCCGTCCAAAGTGCCCACCCGCTGCAGCCGCCCCGCCAGCGCATTCAGCAAGCTGGTCTTCCCGCTCCCTAGAAAGATGCAGAGCATCCACTCGTTCCAATCAAATCAGAGGTACTTCATTCTGCCCGACTATCCCGTCAAGGACAGAATCCCATCTTGCAACAGACAAAATCCAATTGCCAATCAAAGAAAACATAAATCACTAGCCGGTGGTCATACCGTGCTTTCTTTGCAACCGTTCAAGGTGGTTAAAGTTTCCAAATGCAATGATGGCTGGAAACGGGCAAGGAATCTGGCCCTGGTCTGGTGCTTAACAAGAAAAGAACATAAAGAATCAAACCACACTTGGACAAAACCCCAAACAGTGAAGCCTGGCTGGATAGCCGCGGTCAACGATGGGCAGCGACGAAATGCTCAAGAAAGTACCAAAACCCCGTGCTAAAGCACAAAACTCCACTCATTTCCCCAGAATGTGGAGAATACCAGAATGTCCACAGTATCATCCTCACTTAGAATCGACCGGGTTCGCATTCCTGAGTTGCATGACTTACCCGTGGGCCCCATGATCGCCACAAAGGTCCCCGCCCGCACCGTCCCTGAGAGGTTCTTAAGGATGCGCTTCGTGACCTTGCCCTCCTCGGCCTTCCCCTTGCCCTTCTTGACCACTATGCTGTAGTTGAGCTGCCGCCACTCCAGAGACACCCGCACCGTCTGTGCCGAGAGGCTGAGTGTGGCGTCCTTCAGCTTGCGAGAGTGGCCCTTCTCCAAGTCGTGCGCCGCCGCATCTCCATGGGGCGCCTGCATTTCGAGCGCGGCATGGGCCTCGTGCGCACCATTTGCAGTGTGTGCAGCATGAATGCCGTTCTCAGGGTCCATTGCGCTTTGTATGGAGGCTCGCTCTCCGATGACGTGAGTCAACTCCTGGTCAGGTCCCCAACTGATGCTCAAAAATTCTGATTTTTGGAACAGAAAGTTTTCATCTTTACTCGGTATGAGACCTTCATTAAGAGTTTCCCGCAGTCTTGGCAGCTATCTCTTTGGTTATTAAAGAGAACCTTCACACCAATGCATACTTGAGCTCCTCTGCAGGACAGTAAGACTTTCTTGAACATCGGCGACGGTTGCTTCTCTCAAGGGCTCCTTGACGACTCCTGAAGCACCAACTTCGACACCCGGAAGAGGACTATCCGTCAGACTCAATCAGCAATGCAGCGGGCTGCACCACCCTTGAGAGAGACAGTTAGTGGACAAATCCAGCCTTCTTGTGATCATTGTGCTCCTCCCTTCACTGAACGTTCCCTGAGGCTGCAGGCTGCGTCGGATGGCGGCAGCAACATTTGGCACAGCAAGCCAAATGAAGTTCGGTGTTAAATTTGGACCAATCACAGCGCCCCACGTCATACCCCCCAGAGCCTGAAGGTGTGATGATGTCGTGATGGTCGTACCAGGGGTCGAAAACCTGAGGTGGGGGCCGGGAACAGACCCAAGTGGTCCCAACCCGATCACCGGGCACTCGGAAGGTAGGCACCCTGAGCAGGTTACTTTAGGCAGGATTTTGCTTCTCCAGACAGTCAATCACAAAATTGCATCTTTTTCAGGTATGGCCTTATATACATACATATTGGCAATTGGGTCGGATGAGCGAAACTCTGTACTACTAATCTGTTATAATCTCTTCTCCAGAAAGTCAATTACAATATTGCATCTTTTTCAGGTATGGCCTTACATACATACATATCGCCGAATGGGAACCGAAGGGAAAACTCTGTACTACTAATAATCTGTTATCATTCTTTCCCTGGAGAAGAAAAGAATTATATGTAACAGATTGTAGTATGAACTTTCAGGACCTTGGCCGACTTTGGTGATATATATGCATATAAGGATCGCCCCCCGTCACATATTGTCCAGTTAGGCAGGTATAAGCCGTGGCCAGGACGAGAGGGTTGTCTGTCCAACCCGTTTTTCCTGTCCTGTCGATTCGTGCAGTCAATTACAGATATCATCATATACATATCATTCGGGTGGGATAGTCAAAACATAAGCGGGAACTTGGACACAAGATTCACCTGTCCGTCCTGTCCTCCTGTCGACTCGCTCTGTTCTTATTATTCGAACATTCTACATGATATGGGTCAGATTGACGTCCGTCCTGTCTGAATGACAGATTGGAGGTGAAGTGCTTGAGCATGAAGGCGGAGGACCGGACACGAGAACTTCTGTCTGCCCTGTCTCTCCTGTCGTCCTGCTAAGTACGGGTCAGAGAGTCCCAACACCTGTCTTGTCTACGAGTCTTCTGACATTCGAGGACCATCTTCAGGCGCAAGCAATCTCTGCGTCTGCGAGTTTCTTTTGCGCATTGGTTCTCTTGACAGGACAGCACTTTCCTATCCCTTTGCCGAATCTCCCTTCTCTGACGCTACCTCGCTCAAGAAGCCTACTGGAGTTCAGAGACCCCTAACATGGGTACTGTGGAGGCTGTTGAGTCGGAGATTGCAAGGGTGAATGCAGCCATCGATGCTCTTTCAGCAGAGATTAAGGAAGCAAAAGAGAAGGTTGATCGTGCGGAAGCGGCTGGCAATGCAGACGCTGCAAATCGGTGGTTCACTGAGCTGCAGCAGCTGCGCAAGGACAAAGAGCAGCTGCGCAAAGAGAAAGAGCAGCTGCGGGACAAGGAGGCCCGGCTGGAATCTGCAGGTGCGTGTCTTTTCTTTTTAAGCATGTTGACTCTCTCATGCACAGGTCTTGAAAGATTGTGCAAAGCCGCAGGCAGGTGAGTGCACATGCTCAGAGCACCTTCGTCAGGGTTTGTTCCCATCAGTGTGGGTTAGAAATGAGCGGCTCTCGCCAGCACCTTTGTGTGTGCCGCTCGCTGTAATTGTGGGAGTTGAAGGGAACATAAGAATGCTTGTAAGAAATGGAGCAGCATTTGGTGAAGTACTCACAGAAGTCAGACCTGTGCGATAGCTCTCGTGCATGCCTGCAAGTGAGTGGAGTGCTGGAGCTTTCTGGTTTGGAACAGGCCGTGGTTCGCACCACCCCTGTCAAAGGTTTTTCATTCTTCAGGACAACATCCTTTCTGATGTTAAACCTGCCCAGCAGCATTCGTGCATGCTGCAATCTGGTAGATTGCAGAAGCTCTCTGGTTGACGGTAGACGCAGTGATCCACACCAACCCTCCAGTGTGTCCTGCTTGGGATGAGACACTGCTCAACTTTTTGCAATCTCGAATTTTGGCACCAGCATGCCCGCTGAAGGTTTTGTCAGGGTGCTTTTGTTTGGCGCTGTCAAGCAAAATTCCTTTGCAAGATCAATGTTTCCCATCGTCTTTCTGCAGATTGGTCAGGCGCATGCTCGAATGCTGACTTGCCCGCAAGCTGTGCAGAGTAGTGCAACAGAGTTTCTTACAAGGATGGGGCAGAAACTTTCTGTTAACGTGGCCGCTGTGTCTAGATCAAAGCGGAACTCTTGGATTGTCATTGTGGAAGCCTCTTTTATGTCGCTTAACAAATGCTGTTGATCTCGTGCAGCAACTGCTGGGGCAAGTACCTCTGGAGTTAGTGAGTACCGTTGAACACTTTCCAATTTTCTGCTGGGCTAGAGTGTCTATTTGCATATAGGTCGGCTGTCATTCAGCTGACTCTGAAGTTGAGCTGGACTGCGACTCAAACCAGGAGGGGTCAGCCTGTTCGTGCAATCCTTGCCAAGAGGCGTTTGCTGGTATTTGTAAAGTCGCTTGAGATCACCTTACTGTGCAAGTCTCTAGACCCTTTGAGTGCACACATGCATGCTTTGTGCAGAACAATGTTCTTGCTTGAAGACTGGAAGGAACTCTTATCTTTCTCTGTGCAGTGTCGCCAGCTCCGCAGGCGTTGTCAGACTTTTGGACGGCTCTGCCAAACGCTTCTTGGTCCGATGATGGGAAAGTCATGACGCTTGTTGATGGGACCCACTTTTTGGGGCACGAGGGGCTCAGCAATCGGTTATACCGCCGTGACTGCTATCCAGATTTGCAGCAGGACGTTTCTGAGCTCTTTGAGCAAGAAGACAGGACGGGCAGGAAGAAAAACCGGGCGGTGGCGATAATCGGAAATCCAGGTGAGAAGAGGACAATTATCTCTGAGAAGGGGTTTGGGTCCATTTCTGTCTTTGAAGAGAGCTTCGGGCTGTGTTCTGTGAGCTCTGTAATGTCGCTTCTTTTGGAGGTTCTGACGGGGCGTCCAGACTGCACAAAGTTTAGCCAAGTATTTTTCCTTA